>JASDQU011103292.1:0-28539 GCA_032191745.1 Picea mariana
GTGAATTGGCTGCCAACAAGTCCATAGGGGGGGTTTCCCGCTATAGAAGAATTGGTGACCATACTGGGGAAGCCTCTAGGGTTTTTAGGGTATATCATTTTGGGTGTTTTTAATTGGTTTTTGATTACCTTTTAGAGTTTTATGTAAGTTGTTGTGTCTTTAAGGGATTTCAGCTGCCATACCAGTACTCCCTGCCTTGTCATCCTTGACTATTAGTTTTTTTTTTGAGAAGTTACAGAGGTGTACGCCACCTGCAGTGGGTCTGCACACGTACATACGCTCCCTACCTTTGGACAGCCCACGTACATACATAGACTGCTTAAGTGTTAGTAGTGTGCCTGTGTCAAGAAAGTCTTTCTTCAAGAAGAGGCAATTAACCTCTTCCCTAACTGAAGTCATACTTCTCAGGGGTTTTCTTGATCTATTCCTGGTCTCTGTTGTTACAGTATTTAGCCTGGTTTTGACATCAGTTATCTTATTTATTTATCAATATTTCTTGTGTTTTCTTAGTAAGGGTTTGAGATGAGTTTGTGAGTATTTTCTAATCAGTCTGTTTAGTATTGCCAGTGACTCCATGCGATCCGCAGTAGACCTGAAGTCAGTTTTTGGTCTTTTCTTGTCTTCATTTTTTCCCTTTCACTCGCTTTAGAAGAAAATAAAAAGAAGTTATTTCAAGTTTCTTATTTTGACACATAAAAAAAAAAGATTTTATTTTTTTGTTTGGTAAGTAGTTAGGTTAGTTGTCTTTGCTTATCAAGAGAAAGAGTGTTTTCTTAAGTTCTTTACTGAATGCTTAGAACACTTAAGTAGCTCGTAGTCGAGCAAAATCTTGTTTTAGGTTTTCTTTTAAAAGATCTTAGAAAAAGTAGTTACGAAAAGTTGGTTAAAGAGTGTAAATTTGCAAATCTTTATTTGTCAATAAGAAGTAGTTTGCTTTCAGTTTCATTTAATGCTCTTCTCTTTCGTCTCTTAAAATACACCACTAGTTTCATTTCTGTTTCCCCGACTTTAAGACAAACCACTTAAAGTTAATTCTTAATTAAAATTTATTAGACTTTATGTTTGTAGGGTCCATCAAATAGTCTAGGCTAGAGCCTTGATTTAGGTTGGAGAGGAAACTCTTCAAGGCTATAAAACAAATATATGAGTATGTGCTAGGGAGTGTAAAAATTCCAGTAAACGTGAAAGTTATCTGGGACCCCCTTCTAACACAGGGGCTAAACACGAGGTCGCATGTTGAAAGGTAGCAAAGATAACCCCTCCAAAGTCGGACCAAGCATAGTGGGGAATGCATATAGAGGACTTGTCTTGGGATTCTATTGATCGCATTTTCCATAGAGCTTCGTGGTCTCGAATCCATTCAAGGTCCTTATTTGTCTTCCAGAACACTTGCTTTTGATACCCTCGATAGGTTTTGGGCTTGATACCCTCCTCATTGCAGTCCACCCGACTGTCGATTGTACCCACCTGGTGACTATTTGCATGCTAGCAACCTAGTTTCCTTTATTTTAAGTGACTTACACAAGTGACTGTGGGGGTATACCACAATACCTAGGACAAACATCTGGCCATGCTTTGCAGAGTATACCCGGAGGGTGCTTCCGTATTCGTGTTTCACTTGCACCGGTAAGTTGCTCTAGTATTGGCTAGTGTAATTGTTCTTCCAACTAGCTAGTGGTTTGATTTTTTTGTCTCATAGGAACTCTTTTTAGTGAGTGTCTGGTTTTCAACGTTAGTAAAATCCCTAGTGTTTCATTGATCTTCTCACAAAGTGGAAGATCAAGAGCTCCGCCGGTCACGAAGGCTTCAGGGCCTGATGTTGGTTGAATTGGAGCCACCCCCGCCACCGCGAAAGTGAAGACTTGACCAACAAGGGTCATTTGAGGCGACTGGGCCATAGGAAACTGTACCCAATCCATCCCCAAGAGAATAAATATTGCATCTGGAGGAGCGTACTTTTTTGGACCTTGGAGTGGAAGCTCTTGGGCTGTATAACCCTCCAATCACTGACTTGTCAGCGCCATTTTTGATACAATTTGTCCCCCCAAAGATAAATCATCACGACGGCCAGATAGTTTTACAAGAAGTGATGGAAGAAAACGTTGTTACTTCGTCAGGGAGTCCTCACACTCCCTCTACAACTACCACTACAGGAGGCGTTTTGCCTCCTAACCCACCTTCTCCAGTTCGGACCACCATGGTCTCAACTGCCTCTACTTCGCACAGTGGTCTGATTCTGTTTATGGCGGCGATCACTGCTCCATTCACCTAGAGTGAGACAGGCCCTATGTTCTCATATGGGATGCCTGGCTTTGATACGAACTCTATATTATCCTACTCCATGCTACAGACCTTGGGTATAGGGGCAGGGAGCTCTAAAGCTCCTCTGCAAGGGTCCATGGGGGGCACCTCAACCCCCTATAATGCTTTCCCTTATGGTGGGGGTCATATACCTTCGTCGTCCCCCACGCTAGGCGATGCTCCTCAGTAGCCTGCCTGGCCGAACATGAACTACAACTTGTTCAGAGCAGGTAGTCAAGGAATTTCTTCCAACACCATGCTGGTGGGTTCTTTGTCATTCTCTTTGTTCATCGTGTTTGGTAACAACACATTATCATCAGCTACCATCTCAGCCAGGGGAAAACCTGGTTTTGGATCACAAAATCTTGTGCAGGGTACTATTCCTGCACAGGGGGAAAACACCTCTCAAGGACCTTGGAATCTGTGGTAGGGATTAATCCCCTCGTCAAGGATGTCGACCAAGGGAAACCCCTTCCATTTCCAATGGAACCCCAAGCAAGGCTCAGTACCTATGCCCGTTGGATCGGCAGGGGGCAACCCTTTCCAGAACCTTTGGAACACAATGTCAATAGAAATCCCTTATCAGCCCTCAATGTCCAATTACGGGAGTCAGTAGATGATGTTTCAACAAGCGCAGTATCCGTACGCTGGCCACGACCATGGTTTTTACCAAAACCCTAGTCAACAGCCTAAGTTTTCCTGGCAACCTGGTGCCAACCAAATTCAAGGCTCCTTTCCTCCTATACATACTCAAAAGCCCAAGCTACCTTTTCTGGCAATGTTGCATTTGCTAGACTTATCAAGATTGTTGAATGACCCAATCTGTCATGATCCGCGTTGGCCTCCTATGCTGACCAAGTTTCCCTCAGACATTCCAAAGTTCGCAGGTAAGCCAAGCGAAGATTCAGGCAATCATGTGACCACCTTTCACCTATGGTGCTCGTCCAACTCATTGAGAGACGACTCTGTCCAGTTGCATATGTTTCAATGCACTCTTATAGGGAGTGCCACAAAATGGTACATCGAGCTCGACCGCTCAAGATACCCTACTTTTGGCGAATTGGTAATGGTTTTTCTAAACCATTTTCAATTACTTGTGAGATACAATGTCGGAATTGAGTTGTTGGCCAACTTTGAACAAACAAAGGCTGACCATATCTCAGATCACATATGAGAATGGCAGTGTAGAAAGAGTTTGATAAAATTACCAATTCTACCAGCATTCTTGTTGGAGTGGTTCCTTAAGTCTTTGGTACCCCAGTTATCTAAAGACGTTGCAACGTCGGGAGTGTTTTTCAAGGAAGAAGCGATAATGAGAGCTCAATAGCTAGAAATGATATACTCTCAGCCTGGTTTATAGTACAAAATTTTGTCAGATGCATCGCGGTCTATTCTTGACAAGACCAGACAGAAGTCTGGACCACATGCCGATGGTATCGTTGGTTCAGCACAAGCGAAGCCCGCTGATCAATTGTCGAATCAATTGAAACAGTTGTCGATACAACAGACAGTGGCCAGCCAAACCACTGGTTCGGTTGCTCCCCCTACCCAAACGTCGGATGTACACAGTGTGAAATCGACAAACCTGAAGGCCAACCAACATGCTGATGGAAAGAAGAAACAACGAAAGAAGGGTAAGGGGGATAAGAAACCCACCAATAATGTTGGCGGGGGAAACACAGAAAAAAGAAATTCGAAGTATCTGTGTAACCTTTGCATGGAAGACCATCTGACTCACCTTTTCCCTTGGCTTACGGAGGCCCAAAATTTACTAGCGCGGCAACAACCTGTTGTGTTAACAATCCCATTTCCACATGGGAAAAATTTAACTCAAGCCTATGCGAACGCAGATGGGGGAAATCAAGGACCCCCTTCATCGTCTAGTAATCCCTAGACCTCAAATGTTTATATGTTGAAAGGTGATGCCCATATAGCGAATAGGTCACATGATTACTGAATTCCAAACACTTCTGAGAAGGGTAAATAATTTGAAAATCCATATGTTCCTCTCCATATCGAGAAGACATTGGGTGAAACAATGAAACGCATCCTGAAAGGGGCGTTCAAGAAATCTTCCCACAATCCAAATGCAAGGGCCACCCAGAACTACTCTGTGGTGGAGGATTTGTCACAAACCCCTTGCGCAATGTCTGCTTTGGAGGTCCTCCAGAGCTACCCTTCCCAAAGAAAGGCTCTGTTAGCTTCCTTAGGATCTATTGAGACTCGTAATCTGGGAACGATCATGCTTGATACGACCGACTTGAAACCTTGTCTCCCATACCACGTCATGTTTCAGATAGTAGTGGCTTACACCATGAAATCTTTTACCTAGAACATTTTCCGCACGGTGGTTGATGAGGGTGCCTCGACATGCGTGATGTTGTTGGCGTGTTGGAAGGCCATTGGCCAACCCGTTTTGTCTCTGTCACCTACTCTTCTTACCACTTTCAATGGTCATTCATTTAGACCACATGGAATCATTCCTTCTTTCATCGTACAACTAGGAGTAAACACTGTGTGCATCGAAGTTGAAGTGGTTGATGCGCCTCTCAAGTACAATCTCTTGTTAGGAAGGAGTTGGACCTATTCTATACATGCAGTGGTCGCCACAATTTTTCTGGTCTTTTTTTTTCCACACGAGGGTCGAATCATGTCCATTGATCAATTTTCTTTCTCTCATCCTGACCCTTCATCGGGGGCATCCATGGTCCTGATGATTGATAATCCATAGCCCGGTGTCATCAATATAGGGGTTGGTTTGTCCTCGCCTTTGATGGGTACTTTTGATTACCTGCCTTCGTCCGGTGATGTCAAGTTCATATCGGTTGTCCCCGACCAGCCTAAAGCTGAAATATTTCAAGTATCGTCATTCTGTACGACTTACTTTAACAATATGTGGACTCTTCCTTCCCCATTGACCATGATGGAAGGGACAGGGCATCATGGCATGGCCATGCCTTTGTCCGCGGTAGAGGTTGCGTACTCTATAATCCAGCAAGCTTCCGTCGACCTCGATCTAACTCCCGCACAAAAGTTAGATCCATTTTTCGATCCTACCCGGGCTCAAGGTTCGCTCGCCACTACCAATTCCTTAGACTTGGTATTTCCCTCTGACAAGGTGATTATAGAGGCATTGACTAGTCCAGAAAAACCCTGGGATGATCTCCACCACAAATCTTATTTTCTCTCGGAGTTAGGAAGAATTGAGGCCGGTGAATTCGTGTTGACTATGACTGGAGATAGGTCTTGTCCTATCAATTCTTTGGCTACACATGTAGTTTATGCCGAAGGTAATATGGAAACCATCGCTAAAATTATACCTATCGATATCTCCAGAACCCCTGGCATCGTGGAGAATGTATTCGTCGGAGCGGACTACTCCCCCGAGGAGATTCGAATCTAAACTAATTTATTTAAATCTTCTGCGACATTTTTTCCTGGTCTTATGAGGAAATGCTAGGGATTGATCCAAGAATCATCGAACATGAAATAATGACTTACCCTGACTCCAAGTCGGTCTGGCAGAAGCTTCGTCCAGTTAATCCTCAAAAAGCAGCAGCTATTAAGGCTGAAGTGGAGAAACTACTCAAAGTTGGTTTCATCTACCTCGTCCAATTGACTCAATGGGTGTCAAATCCCATTCCGATCAACAAAAAGCAGGGAACGATTCGCGTATGTATGGAATTCTATGATTTGAATAAGGCCAATACAAAGGACAATTTCCCCACCCCATTCATTGACTAGATCGTCGATGAATGTGTAGGTTGTGAGGTCTTTTCTTTCATGGATGCTTTTTCAGGATACAATCAGATTCAGATTAAACCCGAAGACCAACATAAAAAAACTTTTATATGTCCATGGGGTACATTTGCTTGTTAGAATATGCCTTTTGACCTGAAGAACGCTGGAGCCACTTTTCAGTGAGCCATGTCTTTTGCTTTCCAGGATCTCAAACACATAGTCGAGGCCTATCTCGATGATTTAGCATCATGATCTCGTAAGAGAGATGATCATCCCACGCACCTCCGACTTATCTTTGAGCGATGTCGCTACTATCAGATTCGCTTGAATCCTAATAAATGTAGTTTTTGCGTGACGTCGGGTCATATTTTAGATTTCATAGTTTCAACAACAGGGATCATGGTCAATCCTATAAAGGTTGAGGCAATAGTTCAATTGCCTCCTCCGTGCACAGTCCCTCAGCTTCATAGTTTACAGGGAAAAGCCAATTTTCTTCTGCGTTTTATCGCAAACTATGTCGAGATCACTAAAGGGTTTATGCGTTTACTGAAGAAGGGCATCCCTTTCCATTGGGACGAAGCCGCTCAGTGCTCATTTGAAGCATTGAAACGTGCCCTCACATCTGCCCCTCTACTTCAGCCACTCAATTCTAATAAATATTTCTTATTGTATTTGGCTACGGCAGAATCGACCATCGGTATGGTCTTGGTTCAAGAGGACGATATACTTGAAGAACATGTGATTTATTACCTGATCCGAGGCCTAGTTGGACCAGAACTCAACTACTCCCACGTTGAAAAGGTTGCATTGGCAGCAGTACATGCTGTCCAGCGGTTCCGTCATTATATCCTGTTTCACAAGACCACCATCATTATCGTTGTGAATTCATTCTGATACGTGTTGACACGACGTGTAATCAACGGAAAGATCAGTAGATGGATTTTTATCCTCCAGGAAATTGACTTGGATTTCGTTTCTTTGAAATCTAAGAAGTCTTTGGTCTTTGCAGAACTTATCTCGAAACTTATGGTCGAGTCAGGTGATGTTACGCCCGAAGAATCACCGATTAAAGGAGATATTTTTTTTATTTCATCTTCAGACCCCTAGTATGGAGATATAATAGTCTATCTCTAGACTTTGAAGTGCCCCACCTCTGCTTCTCGTGATGAGCGTCAACATATATTCCATCAGGCAAAAAACTATCTCATACTCGAGGACACTTTGTATCGTCGAGGTGTAGATTGCATCATTCGTTGGTGTCTCACACATGAAGAAGCGGAGCTCGTTATTAACGACTGCCACACTGGAGCATGTGGTGGTCATTTTTCTAGGTTGGCAACAACCCAAAAGATTATACGAGCTGGTTACTTTTGGCCGACGTTAATCAATGATTGTGTTGAATCGGTCAAGAAGTGCCACCTGTGTCAGATCTTCTCTCGGAAGATGAGAGCAAACCCCGCTCCTATGTTTCCCATCATTACAGTTGGCCCCTTCACTAAGTGGGGGATTGATTATACTACATGCCACCCCCCTTCAGCCAGGGGGCATAATTATATCATCGTAGTAGTAGAATACTTCATTAAGTGGGTCGAAGCTATGCCAATGTTCAGAGATGATGGCGAGACAACAACTCTCTTTTTGTTCAACCAGATAATAACAAGGTTCAACATCCTGAGGGAGATTGTCACTGACCATGGTAGTCACTTTCAAAACAAAATGATGTATGAGTTAACATCAAAGCTTGGGCTGAGGCAATAGCATTCATCACCCTACTACCCACAAGCAAATGGTCAAGTGGAAGCTGTGAATAAGTCCTTGAAGACTATTCTGCAGCGAACGATCAATTTGGTCAAGTCAAATTGGCATTTGATGTTGTACTCAACATTGTGGGTCTTTCGAATGTATGTAAAGAATGCAATTGATTTCTCACCTTTTCAACTCGTTTACGGGCTAGAAGCAGTCTTACCAATAGAGTGTTAGATCCCATCTCTAAAGTTGGCAGTACAGTTATTTCCAGACACTTCACCGCTTAAGGAACGCTTATTATATCTCAAGCAGCTCGATGAGCAACGCCATGACGCAGCCTTGGCTAACGAGGCTCACAAGAAAAAATTCAAGTGTCAATATGATTGGTTCATTCGTCCTTGGATTTTCTCTGAAGGCGACCTTGTCCTAGTCTATGACCAAGATAAGAATCCTCTGGGGGAAAGCAAGTTAAAACCCATGTGGTTTGGACCTTTCATCGTGAAGGAAGTATTAAAGAAGGGCACTTTTCATCTGTTTGAATTCGAAGGGAAAGCTTTGGCGGAACCTAGAAATGGGCTCTACCTCAAGAAGTATTACTCGTAGGTGGGTTGCCTCGGGTGACTTCTTGTACATATGTATAGTTCTTATACAGTTTAGTTTTTGTCTTTTTGTTTTATGGACGTGTAGTTTTTGATGTCATCTTTTTCACTCTGGTAGATGTCAAGTGAATTAGAAGTGTTCGTTGGGTTCACGGACGATGCTAGCCAACACACTCGGAGGCTTGCTTCCGCAGCTTGGGTGATCTTCACACCTCAGGGTCGGTTTCTATCTTCTAGAGGTATATGTTTAGGTGACGCCACAAAGAATGTTGTCGAATACAATGTGGTAATAGAGTTGCTTCGTGATGCTTTGTCGCTTGGTATCTCTCATCTCCGGGTCTACTTAGATGCACAACTGGTTGTGTCCCAGTTAAATGGGGTTTATTGCATTTATGATCCTACGCTACACCAACGATTCCTTAGGGTACATCTCTTAGAATGAAGATTTGATTACATTACATATATCCATGTTCCTAGGAGATTGAATCAAATCACAGATACTCTAGCTAATCATGTATTAGATTGGTATATTGCACACACATAAGAAAAAGCACACACATACACATGTAAATACATTTGTAAATAAATGTAACCCATAAGACATAAAAGATGTAAATATGCATATATATATATCAAAAGTCTCAGAGTACAGAGGTGGGCGCAAGCACCTAAAAAATATGTCCAGTATACATCGCGAGGCTTATGCCCTAAAAAATATACAAAAATTGCTCTCGACATGTAAGTGGTCCATCCTAAGCTAAGGGCAGGGCCAGTTGGCCCTGCCATAGTGAACCACGACATTTTCCGAATGCCGAAATATTTGGACCCAGGTTCGGGGCACCCCAACTACGTGAGGTTGCATCGATGGTGGGAGATCCTCGATCTCTACCATAGGGACTGCGCGAGTGAGTGCACTAAGGTTCCAGTCCACCCGTCTCAAAACTCTCTGAGCCTCTCTGGATGGAGGTCCCCCTGCTACTGTTGTTGCTGCTGGTGGTCCAGTGGCTGCGGCTGGTGTTGTCTCTGGTCGAGGACACGGCCTGGTCCTCGATAAGTCTGTTGGACGCACTGGTCCCACATATGTACATAAAACAGATACATAGTTTCCAGATACTTTGAGTCCCATAAAAATGATATATATATAAAGAAACAAAAAATTAAAAACAAACATACCTATCTCTCCTTGCTCTTCTCTAGGAGGTATGGGCATATCTGGGTCCCTGGAAAAGTTAATCCCTATGTAGAGGTAGTCCTCTACTGTTGGAATCTGTTGTGCCCACCAGTCAAAAAAGGTATCGTCGAAGGCCTCTATGGTCCTTCCTCCCCCCTGTCATGGAAGCAATACTACCCATCTACACACTGCTGGGAGTGAGGCCTCATGCCCTCACACTGTCTCTCGTGGACTAAGACTGGGTACTCTCAAAGAAGAAGAATGAGCACAGAATGGTACGAAATCCAAAGTTCGTGTTGTTCTGCCCACGACACTCGATGAGTTGTCTCTTCATGCAGTCTAGCATGCTCATGCTCCAGTCGAATATATGTGCATTCAAGCACTGCACTGCACAATGCATATGCGGTCCGGAGGCTTGATGTAAGGTCGTGTATCTAGTGATCCACCCAATAAGTAGAACTATCACTTTCAGTGGTAGGTTGGTGATCTTGTTTATTGGCACCTAAGAACCTACTTTCTCAGTGTCGGCCTTGCAATGTAATCCGATCAACTCAGCAATGTTATGAGGCCCGAGGGAAAAAGCTCGTAGGTTGACTGTATCACCTCTCCTCGAGAGGCCAGTCAGGAAATAAATATCTTCAGTCGTTGGAGTCAACGACTACCCCTCAAGCATAAATGCATCAACGTCGGGATGCCAATAATCCACCAAGGCATTCAGCAGCCTGGGTTGTGCCCTCGTGAATGGACATCGGTAGAACTTCCACAAACCACATTGCCTAAATGCGGATATAGTTGCAGGGTCCTCATCAACCAACATATCAATATCTTCATGCTCTATTTCTCTCCAATGGACATACATCCTGCAAAATGACAAGTTCAAAGGGGAGTTAACTCCTATATTTTCAATATTTTCCAAGTTCTTGAGGGTGTACGCGGGTTGTATTGGGAAGAGTCGTGTATGCACATGGGCAGATTGTTTTCTGCCTGCAGGCATACGTGGGTTGTCCTTAGACAACCCACGTACACGCAGGGCCACCCCTTTTTAGGTGTGTGCGCCCCCCCAACAACCAAAATAAAAGCAAAAAGGAAGTATTGAAATGCAAAGGGGGTTGATTTATACTTACTTGGTATGAGTAGAAGTTTGTTTCTTCCTCTGAAGCTCCCAGAATCAACTCTTTTAGCAAAGGGGTGTTTTTGTCTTTTTGGTCAATTCTCAAATTACAGTGGTGATAATGCAAGTTTCTATTTATAGACTTTTTTTTTCCCTTTTTTGTCAATTTTTGGACCCTTTATCATTTTTTCTGGCTTGAAAATCATTTAATGTGGTTCTTGAGTTTCTCATTGGATGTTACGATACACTTCACTTTTGGTTTGGAAATTTTTTTGCGAGATGGGTCACTTTTTAAAGATTCTTTGGTAAAAGTCATTTTTCCAACTTTTTGCATTTAATTTAGGATTCCACCTCCACTTTTTGCATCTCATTGTCTTTTCCGCTTTGCCATAGGATTGACCCCACCGAATTGTGACACAGAACCATCATTGTTTCTTTAGAAGTGTCGTAATTTAGTGGTAGAGCCTACCTCTATATGGATGCCCTAGGTACATCCTGGTTGCATTTTGGCATCCATGTCGTCATTAATGACTTTAGGCTCGGGAGTACTTGTTAGTCTTGTTTTGACTATGAGTTTGAGCCTCATACGTCTGATATGTCATCACTTTTTACCTCACCCTTGGGACTCCCAGAAAACGAGTCTTCTTTTAAGCCCTTTTCAGACTCTTTAAATATGAAAATATTGTCGAGTGATCTTTTTGTCCTTCACGCTCGTCAAACTAAAATTTGAAGGCACATCTGTCCAACAGTATTTTACCCCTTTTTTGGTCCGCATGGTCAATTTTACGAACAAAGGTATGCTCTAGGAACTTTGGTTCACTAGAAGAGTATTCTTAGGTATAAGTTTAACCCTTTTTCGGGCCTGAGGGACTAAATTTACGAAAACTGAACCCCCACGGAGTCCATAGTTAAGCTCTTTTCAGACTCCCTAAAAATTGAAAATATATCCGAGTGACCTTGTTCCTTCACACTCTTTAAACTGGTCCAGAAGAACATCCTCTACGAAGTCCATAGTTAAGCTCTTTTCAGACTCCTTAAAATTGAAAACATCGTCGAGTGACCTTGTTCTTTCACACTCATTAATTGGTTCATAAAAACATCTACTGGCATGAGTTTACCCCTTTTTTCGGCCTGTAGATTAAGGAAGAAAAAGGTACACCTTGGGAGATTCGTCTCGTCAGGAGAGTTCTCCTCAACAAATTTCACTTTTTCGGGCTAGGGAGACTAAATCTAGAAAAAGGCAGTGAGTCCATAGTTAAGCTCTTTTCAGACTCCTTAAAATTGAAAAGATTGCCGAGTGATCTTGTCTTTGTCACACTCGTTAAAATGGTTTTGAATAGACGTATTTTCAGTGCTAGTTTATCCCTTTTTCGAACCAACTAGACTACCTTCGAAAAAGGTACCCCAGTGGAGTCTTATTTTGCACTTTTCCAGACTGTCTAAAAATGAAAAACCACTGAGCTTACCTTCTCTAGGCTCGTTTAAAATTACATTGAAGGACGTTAGCATTATGTCCTATTAATTGAATTTGCATTTTTTCATCTTTGGCCTAATGCCGACTCCAAGTTTCTCTCAATTGAAACTTTAAAGCATGCCTTTTACGCAAGCCTTGTATCACTTTGCCTTTGCGTCTTGACACCTTGACCCATGGAGGAATTTTCCCGAGGGTCCTTTCCCTACACATGTCTCCTTTCTATGAGCATTAGTGTGTTCCTTGCGCTTGGAACTAGTATGCTTTGCGACACTCTTTCCTCCTTTGTGATGTATCATTCTTTTATTTTTTTTCAAGCTCTTCAAAACATTGAAAAAGACAAAAAAATCAAATATACCCCAAAAAGAGGACGGGAAAAGTATTTTCTTTTTATGGCAGCACAATGAGTCGCCCTTGGAAAAAGCACATCCTTTCATTTGTCATCAAACATTGGGATTTAATGTGACCTTAGGAATTTTTTCTCGCTGCATAGAGCTGTGTCCTCCTCCATTTGGTTATTCTTCCAAACACATGGAGAGTTTGCGTTGCCTCCTGCATCATGAACTTATGTCAATATCATGCTTCCTGAGTCTGATCATCTATCGTGCTATTTTCCAAGGGAAGATTTACCCAACTTGAGTCGGCCTCTCTGCAGTTTGTCTCTTACCCTCATGCTCGGCCATCCTGAAAGTCCAATCAAGACTTTGTTCGAAATCACTGAAGTTATTTGCCTGATCACCGAGATCCTCTTGTTTGTTCCCCGACGAGTCGTCGAAGACCTCCGGGTAGTGAAGTTATACACTCACATTACACTCCTATCCAATTTTTGAATATATTGAAGTTGTTGCTCAAGCTCTGAAGGCCTTGTCTCTAGCCATCATGCATCATTGGCTTGTTGAAGATGGATACTATACATGTATATCTTTGATTTTGAGATGTAGATCCATTGTGTATTGCTCGTGACTACACTTTTAGTTATATGACATGGATCTGCAGTGTATTTTATTGGAATTCATGATTTATTTCATCCCGAGCATGGGTATGCCCGACTCGGTGAGACAAATATTATTTTTGCAGATGGCACCTCCTGAACTCTGGTCCCGGGCTCACTCGCTTCGTACGTTGGTGAATATTTGTAATGTATTTCGGCCATCAGATGCTCTTCTGACCTCACACATTAGGGGGCATATGTTATAACCCTAAATTTCACCATATATGCATACCTGGCATCAGGCCCTCTTACTTTCCATTTTCTCCAAGCCATCATTGAGCAACTCTTCTTAAAAAACACATTTTTGAAGATGTATGCGCCCTGCACCATTACTGCCCACGTACACATACTTGTTGCACCATTACAACTCATGTACGTATGCTAGCTACACTATTATAGCTCGTGTATACTCACAAAAGTTGTAAAAATTAAAAAGTTGCAAGGAATTCGTTGAGATTACGGGCTATTGGGTAGTTTCCCAACTGTCCCACTGCCTATAGCCCATCACCCAACCGAATAACCATCCTTTTTGTCATATAAAAGGAGGTGTTGGGGTCTCATTATAGGGAGAATCATAAGAACAATGAAACTCTACATTTCACTTTCCCCCTTTGCCCCAAGAATTTGCAGCCACATTGTGAGTTTTGAGCCATAATTCCCTATTCTTGCCCTTTTTTCCTCATTCATAAGCCTATGCCCATTATCTAGAGAGAAGTGTGAGAGGAGAAGAATATGTGGAAGCAGTTGGAGCTTGGTGAAGAGGAGCTCGGACCAGGTTCGAGGAGTAGTCATCGATCTCATTTGTAAGTGACTTTGTGAGATTAATATAAAGAAGTACTTTTTTCGTCCCGCCATATGATGTGTTCAATATTTATGTTTGATTTACATTTTATTATGACATCTAACCCACTAGTTCATATATAATATGCATGTTCATAGTTTCTTTTTTGTCTTTTGGTGAATGCAGGTCAGCCTTGGGAGGAGAATTTCAGTCGAGGAACAACCAAACGCAAAAGGATTGACACCGGACGCGAAGTTTAAGGTAAAAATACCATATCCTTATACTTTGTATTTTATGCATGAATGTGGGGTATTGTCAGGGTAGTTGTTAAAAGTAGGAGACTTTAGACGATTATCTCTACCTGCACATTGAACCCTAGTGTAGTCCATAGGGGGGTTTTCCCGCTATAGAAATGTCGTTGAAGCTTGACATGCTTAACTTTTGGATCACCTTCATAGATACCCTTGAGTTTGTCCCATACCTCTTTAGTAGTGTTGCATCCCATCACTTTGCTGACAATGGTTGGTTCCAATGCTCCTAGAATAACATGTCTGGATTTTGAATTACAATTCATAATCTTCTTCTCATTTGGATCGGTTGGAGCATTCTTTGGGATTACATAGCCATTTACAACTCAATACCAAATGTATAATCCCAAAGTTGTTAGGTAAGTTTTCACTCTATCACTCCAATATGCATAATTGCTTCCATCAAATCATTGAATCCAATTTGGAATGTGCTAATGGTCATTCCATCTCTGCTCAGGATTTTCCTTCTAGTGGTTAAATTTTTCTGAAGGCAACCGACTCTGATACCAATTGATGATATTGAGAGGAGGGTGAACCAATATCAAGTACAATTTTAAAAAAAAATCAACTTATACTTCAACCAGATTATATATTCTATTATTTCCAATGATAATTGAACAATAGTATAAGAGTTACACCACCACAATACAACATGCACAATATATGAGAAATAATCAATAGTTATTGTTCAAGGGAAGTAATGACTTCCAAAGGTAGCTACAACTTCCAAATATAAAGGGAGGGATAAACCTCCAAAAGGAAGATATAATCCTCCAATATAAAGAGAGGGTCGACCTCTCCATCCTTGCCCCTTCCTTCCACCCAAGAATATATGAGAGATAATAAAACTTTACCTTAAATTATCGCCATCAACCAACCATCACATAGAACCCGATAATGCTTCCTGAGACTTCTTCAAATTCTGCAATTCTTCACTTCTTGGAATACTTTGATCCTATAGATAATATTACTCAATGTATTCTCTGAAACTCCTCCAAGTTTCACTCCTTGAATCCTCCCAAAAAAGGAGTTATAGAGACAATTGTAGACCTTATTCAATTATGGTTTATTCAAGAGAGAAAACTTGTACAGCATGCCCCGTGCTCAATATTTAACATAAGATTATGAAATTTTTACACAGGAAACTACAACCTGTAATATTTCCAATGCAATTGGTCTCACTTAATTTGGATTCTCTATGAAGATGTTATGATTGTTTTACCTGGAACACCTATTTATGACTAGCTTCAGGACTAGTTAAAAACCTTATCTTCCACAGAGTGTATCCCCTAAATTATAGCGAATAAAGAGCTAAAAATTTTACCACAAGTACCTAGATTTGTCTTCTCAATAGCATACAAATTTCACCATATGAATCGTTCTAGAAACAAAGTTATAGCGAAAATGGTAAGATGACCTGTAAATAACATACCTTAGAACACATCACCAAAAGACTTTATCCTCCTTTGAAATTCGGTCTTCTTTACTTCAGATTTCCCCTGAAATTCGACTTATATCTCCTTGTTCATTAAAAAAATTGTGTGTGTTAAAAAATAAATGTATAATGAGGTGTATTTATACCCTTTATGTCACTTCCTTTTAATATTAGGGTTGACATGTAGTTTCTTCTTCAATTCACACTATCATATTCAAAAATTCATTTCTCCTCAATCGTGAGGATCCAAGTGATGTGCCACATACCATCGGAAACAGAATGACTTATGTTATCCATCTATGGGTTTTGTACCTGCATGTGTAATTTCCTTCATGTCTATCTACTTCGATCAACTGTTGGGTCCAAAAGACAATGGCTAGGGTTGACATCAATGACTACAACCAATGACTAGGGTTGACATCAATGACAACAAGCAATCTTCCAACAGTATTTTAGATAAATCAAAATTGTTTTAACAAGCCACAAGCTTCGCTAAAACAATGTGGAATCAATTTCACACTTTGGATAATCCTCTATAATATGGTGCAATAACAAGATTATGGACTATTTTAGGTGCTAGCCAATACTTACAAGAAAACATATCAGAATATTTCAAATTAGCGGATTTGTGTTAAACCATGATTTTGAGATCAATGAAGGATTAGAGAATGTTTAGTGCACTATCATTTTTGAAGTCAAAGATGAGGAGAAAGATTTATAAACATATGGATATATGTTTAAGATTATATGTAACGAAGTATGACATTTCCAATTTTCCATATTAAAGAGAATTGGATCTTTGGTGATCAAATTGTTATAGAAGGGGAGAAAACGATATAAAAAATTTCTCTAATGAACTTGATATAAAACATAATTCTTTGGAGGCTCATAATGATAGTACATTTGGAGATGGTCTTGTTCAAAATGAAGAAAATGAGCACCAAGATGAGAACTTGGAAATTGATATACCACAATATTTGATCTAATCCAATATATATGAGGGCCTAGGGGACACTTATTTCGGTATATGTGTTCCATTGGTGGTGCAAGAAATAGTGAATGGAATAGCACACATGATGTGATTCTTGTGATTCGTTGTTCCTCTATTTTTGGAGTAGGTTGGAAATTCTTTATCATATCAAGATTACTATATGCCAATTTGAGGTTGCATTTCAGGTGAAAATAGGTTCTATATTTTGTGTTTTTCATTGTAACATTGGAGCCACATTTTCTTGATGCAAGTTATTTTAAGATTGATGTTTTGATATTTAACTATAAAATTGTCTCTTTCTTATATGTGACAGGAAATGAAGTTGGAATTTGATGAATATGGGACCTATCTATTCACATAGATAGTGTCCTAGTATTAAAGGGTAGATACATCATACATGATTTAACAAGACTTTTGCTAAGCAAGAATGGGCTCATTCAAGTAGATGAAATTTCTTTTATGTATAGCTCTAATATGTTGATAAATTTTAATGGTTTGTTTGTTTGTTGCATTTTGGAACATTTTGTCAAGTTTGGAATTTTGGGTTTATTTTGGTTAAAAATTGTGTTAGTCCCTTGAATGCTTCTAGTTCTCATTTGATGTTTGACTAAACCTTTTGTTGTGGCATGATTGGATTCATATAATTTCCATTGAGTCAAGGGTTTGGGTTAAAATTGAAGACCTTTGTTGATTGATTTTTTTTTTTTAATCTTTTTAACATGATGTTTATTTGATAAACATATGGTATTAGGATTAACATATGGCTTTGGTTATTCTGTGGGCACTCAATATGTTTTCCATAATTATGATTAATTTTTTAATATTTTTATGGTCAATGAAATATTTGTTTATTTCCTTTCACTTTGTGGTATGAATTGAGCATCTTCACCTTTTAGGATCTACTATGTTTATTTTATATTTTCTTTGAAAAGACTTATTGATTATTTAGAAAGGGAAATGAGCTCTACTTAGCTAAGCGAAGAGAAAAATGGTCTATGCACTAGGTTCCTATGCATTCATCATAGGAGACCTATTAGCATGAGACCGACATTCCTCTAATGCAATTACACTTTTGATGCCAAGACTAAAAGAGCATTACATGTAGCCAGCAGAGGATGAGAGAATGTTTATTGCACAATCATTCTTAAAGTTAAAGTGGGCATGCATGTTCCATTGGTGGTGCAAGAAATAGTGAATGGAATAATACAAATGATGTGATTCTTGTGATTCATTGTTCCTCTATTTTTGGAGAAGGTCGGAAATTCTTTATCATAGAAAGATTACTATATGCCAATTTGAGGTTGCATTTCAGGTAAAAATAGGTTATATATTTTGTATTTTTCATTGTAACATTAGAGCCACATTTCCTTGATGCAAGTTATTTTAAGATTGATGTTTTGATATTTGACTATCGCATTGTCTCCTTCTAGTATTTGACAAGAAACAAAGTTGGAATTTGACGAAGCTAGGACCTATATCTTCAAAGAGATAGTGTCCCAGTATTAAAGGGTAAATACATGATTTAACAAGACTTTTGCTAAGCAAGAATGGGCTCATTCAAGTAGATAAATTTCTTTGATGCCCATCTCTAATATCTTGGTAAATTTTAATGGTTTGTTTGTTTCTTGAATTTTGGAATTGTTATCCCCATTTTTTTAGATAACTAAGGAGATCATGTCTTGAGGCCCTCAGGTTGAAGATATGGAGTGTTGAGAGAGCACGTGACCAACAGTTTCCACTTGCACATACATAATTCCATTCTATCACCACGTTTTGATCCATTGCCAGTGCATCCACCACACAATCTAGCTTCTGGAAGGTAGATGGGTCTTGCTCCATGCGATACAAGTCAGGTATTGTGGAAGGTAATCACCCTAATATTTAAGGAATTTAAACATGTTGTATTTGAGTTGTTTTTTATTATAAAACGCCTGCTTGGACATTATGATTTTGACCATGTTTCACCTTGGTGAGTGTCATAGACTTCCTAGTAAGCGATCAAACTTTGGGGAAGGTTTGTGAATGGGGGTCCCTTGAGGGGTTATTGTACCATTCCCGACCATACTTACCACTTTTCTCTCATTACATTCCCATCATATTTCCCTCTTCTAGGCCCTTTGAATTTAGTGAACCAAAGAAGGACATGTACCTAATTTCATAGGAAGAAGGGGCTGAAGGCCTAGAGGGATTATTGTTGGATAGAAAATCTTATATATAGACCTTCCATATGCTTCGCCCAAAGATCCCCAAAAAAAGAAATGAAATGCTTCTCTGTAAGAAAAGGGAGACCTACAAAAATAAATGATAATGAATGATTAAGGGGTTAGTTGGAGGATGGAAGGTCTCATCATGAGCCAACCTATAATGATCATGGGTATTTAGCAGTATGCCACTACCATCATTTGGTCACCAAGCTAGGGTAGTGGCTCTTAGTTACACAACTAAGAGAAAGGGGGTCTCGTCACGAGAAAACCTTCTCATTTCCGTGAGGTATTTTTGAATGACACTGTCATTATCTAGACACCACACCAAGATAGTGGCATTCAAATCATTCCTTAAAACATGAAAGAAGTGAGAAAATGGCAAGAAGATGGGCTTGGAAAAAGTGCATCGCAAACGAAGGTGCCACACACCCTCTACAAAGGCACCCATAAATGAGATAATACAAGACCTTGTATGTCATGAAACTCATCGACCTATGAAGTCTAAACCCCTTCCACCTTATCATCCACTACATAACCTTGAAAGGCCATCCTTGGGAGCACACCCTACTTGATGGATTTGGTCTACCCAATAGGACTCCTAGGACACCCCTCCCATACTTGAACTTGGTCAGTTGTATAAGGTTTTTTTTTGGAATTTGTTTAATTTAACGAGGTAGTTTTGATGCACATGTTTAGGTGCCTTGCATATTAGATGTGGTTTACACTTGTCATGATATCTTTGACTTGATATCTTTGGAGGGTGTATCCTTTTGTTTTGCAGGATCTTGCTTGGTGGCCAGTTTTGGAAGAGCAAGCCTAGCTTGGCTTCCATGGGGAAAGAAGCCCACAAGATGGATGTCTAGGGCCCGCATGCCAAATGATAGAGAACTACCTTTGGAGACCTATAAGACATCATGACAAGCCTAACATAGCCTCTACCACCTAAACAACTTTCCTAGGAGAGGAAAAACCTCACCTCCTCCATGGTTGATGTCATGAAGGGGCTAGGGTTTGGTGGTGATGGAGACACACATTGACACTTGGACTATCTTGACTGAATGAGGCATGGAGAATTCTTGGCACATGAAGAAGAGGCTCAAGGATCCCCAACGACTTCTACATTCTTCTCCAATGACTTGGAAAGTGTAAAAAATGTCCCCTAAAGGAGAGACATCATCTTACTTTAGGGTTTCTTTTGTGCAAAAGTAAATTTTAAGATCAATTGTTTAATATAATTTTTAAAAGGGGAAAGATTAAGGCTATTGAACCCTTATCTTTTGGTTTACCCTAGTTTATGTGGAAAAAATATGTCTAGGACTTTCTGTATAAATAAAGATCAAACTCAAATCATTTTCATAACATATCTCTCCCATTGTGAGAGGCTGAGGACTGAAATTTTCACAACCTTCAAGATTTTTTCTCTTTTGTGCTATGGTATGGTGTTCTTTTTTGTTATTGGCTACATGATGATGACGCACTAGCTTTTGAAGGTCATTTCTATCTCTTTATGGTGGTTTTTCTTGGTATGTTAAGAATTTATCTTATTGCAACTTGGATTTGGTAAAGTCTATACTTTTTGTATTTTCTTTGTGCAAATTTCAAGGTTATTTGATAAGTCATAAGTCTGATTTATAGTGCTGCAGAAAGTGTTTACAATAGCCTTACCTTTTATGCTAGTATCTTGGTCTTTAAATATTGAGTTTCACTAGTGTTTAGCTAGTTTATCTCTTGCACCTTTTACTTGATTTCTAGCACTTTTTTAGCATCTTATTGTACCATTTCATTGCTGATATATATTATTATTAATTGCTTCTATTAGGGACAACAAGATTAACTTTCTTTTCCACTTGATATATTGCATTGTATACTTGGTTTTCCTTATGTCTCGGGCAGGTATTTTCTCTTGGAAGGTCACTCAAGGCTTTGGAAACCTCAAATAACTGTCAAGACTCATCACCAAGTTCCCTTTTCCATCTAGAAATTTGACCTATAGGGGAATCCGATCATACATCACATTTTATGTCTCAATCCCCTAGGGTCACCGGGATTCCCCCCTTGAGGTGACTACCTCACCTCTAAAGTGATGGGAACACCTACCTAAGGTGACAGTGGGTAGGTTACCTCAAAGTTGTCACCATTTTTTTGGTTAGGTTAGGATTTTCCAAACCTAAAACTTGTGCGATAACAATTTGGTGTTGTTTCCAGTGAGGATTTTGAATCCTCTTACAAACCCTAATGACACTTTGGAAAGTTATCCCAAAGAATATTCCTTAGATTTCCTAGTGAATCCACCCAAGGGATGTTCCCTTTTCACCTTTTTGATGAGATTTTCTCGAAGCTCATCTGGCGACTCGACCTTCCTAGAACCCTTCCTCTTCCAAGCCTTTTCCCCCTAGGAGGTTAAAACCTTCTAAGGTCTACCAAAGAATGCCTCCCCTTAAGTCTCTCGTTGTCAAAAACCTCTTACATGGTACCCTTCCCTTTGCTCCAATGGCTCACCCTTGGGAAAAATACTTTTACAAACCCCTTAACATGGCCACCATCCATGGATATCCAACACAATGCCAAAAGAGTCAAACAAGTGGTTGCCAAAGTTCCCAGAAAATAATGCAGTGATTGTTGAGGATCATATTTACATCATAGGATGGGAAATGGAAAATGGAGGAATTGAGCATGAGGATATAACCATGATACTATTGGCTTCATCATTGAGTGAAGAATCTCTCGATTGGTTGAAAGGCCTTCCAGTAAATCACCTCACGTCCTATGAAGATTTTGGAAAGTTATTTAAGAGCATATGGTCAACAAAGAAAGATGGTGGGATGCTTGTAGCTCAATTCAATCAGATAAAGAAAAAGGAGAATGATCTAGTGAATGAATTCAATACCATATTTAACAGGTTGTACAACCAAATTCCGACAGAGTTTTGTCTTATAGCTGCATCAATCTGTCTCCTCTATATGAATGCTTTTGAAGGAAATTTTGTTTCATTCTGAAGGAAAAGAAGCCCACATTGTTAGCACAGTCCAAAGAATACATTGTTGAAACTGAATAGAATCATCTTGATTCGAGGGTGGATCCTTTTTAGTACCCTCGTGTCAAGGAAGAAGCAAAGATTAATGTTTCCAACAGCATTGCTCCTGATCTGATTTCCCTCTTGAATCAAAAGATAGATCAGATGAGTAATAAATTTTCCTATGTAAAGAACCAAATCATGGGCCATTTCACTACTATGGAAAGAAATCAATCTTCTCCCATACCTCAGTTTATTAGACAAAGAGAGATGCCACATGTTGGAAACAAAGGCCTCAATAAGAGGCAAAGGATCATGATACTTTGAAACCAATTGGGATGGTCGACGCAGAAGTTTGGTGCCTTCCATACCAAGAACCTCAAAAAGAAGATGAGTGTCCCCAATGAGATGAATATTCTCCCGACGATATGAATTTCATGGATATGATATGTATTTTCCAAGAGGAACAAGTCACACAAGAACAGATCAATGAAGCTAGAAGATGGAGGAAAGAGAGGAGAGACTATGGGCCTTGAATCAATTGACATCTGATTAGAATAAGGATTTAATGAGGAGGGAATATTTGAACTACACTAGAAGAAATAAAGCTTCATCCCCTCCATCATAGCATGTCACTCCTCTTCTATCAGCAAAGAAGGTGTCCCCACCAGCTCCACGTCCAATACATGGGTTGCTTCCTAAGCCATCTCCCACATATGAGATTCAATTGAATATAGATGTTGCAACCATGTTTGGAAAACTGAATATTATGGTCCCAATGGCAAAGATGTGCAAGATCCCTTCTATGAAAAGGGAATTCTTGAAGATATTACAGGTACCAACCGAGAAGGAATACCCTCCTATGATTTTGAACACTATGTATCTCAATCGACAAAGGGACAAGAATCCTCCCTTCTATCTTCATTAGGCATGAATGGCCTCTGCTTGAACAATTGTAAGCTTAATTATGCAGCCTCAACAAATGTCATGTCATTGAAGGTGATGGAACAACTTGGTTTGAATACAACCTGACCCTATGGTAATTTATGTGGTATTGATTATAAAAGGGTCAAGGTTTATGGGTTATGTGAGGACATTGAGGTCTTTCTAATTGATTTTCCACATATCAACCTCCTCATGGACATAGTAGTGATCAATGTTTCAGATTCTTGGGGGATTCTCTTATCGAGGAGTTGTCTTCTTCTCTTGGGGGTTTCCTTACCATGATCCTTACTCATGCATACATCCCCATGGGTGACTACACCTTTGAGATCTTGTACAATCGAGAAAAGAATGATAAACATGTGATGGATCCCAATGGCCTTGATTACGTCAGCAAGTGTGACTATGGTGTGCCTCGACAGATTATTGAGTATGATCCGTATGAGTTGCCTTTCATGCAGGGATACTCCATAGATATTCTCCTCCCAAGGATGGATGAATACAAAGAGAAACTTGCAAAGTACCAAGGGAAAGAGCCAGGGTATATCCAAATTTTGAATAAATAAGATGAAGAACGCGAGGAAGCCATCAAAAGTATGGTCAACACAGAGCCTCCTTCCTATCTGTACATTGAGAATATACCTTACATCAATTTTAGTGAAGGAAGTCTTGCACTCATGTGGTACAAGAGAAAGGGAAAGCCCAAGTATGACCAGAGAGATGACAACTCATGGCTTGGCCATTACATCATCAAGAAGAAGTCCGATAAAGAAAAGTACTATTTGATATCCTTGGATGGGAGAATGTTGCCATTGCCAATGGATTGATCTCTTCTCCTACCTTATGTTCAGGTCACGTGACTTATTTAGGGCATGGTCCCTAGGTAAGTAAGTAGGTCATATTAGGTTCCTTGCATTTGCATCTTGATTTCACATATTAGTTTATATGCATTTCATACTCATTTTTCTCTAATTGCATATTGATTTCATGTTTAGTTTAGAAATTTTTTAAAAAATGCTAAAATTTTCTTTTCTAGATTAATTTTCATTTGGATTTTGATGTATATGGACTAAGGGTTATAGAACCACCCTAGATTTTATGGGTTTTTTTTCCAGTGTAGGCACAGTTCTACCAGGAGATGTTGTGGTTCTCATGCACTCTACAGTGAGCACATGTCCCCAAGTAGGAGCCAAATGTTATCCCCATTTTGTAGGATAATTAAGGAGATCATGTCTTGAGGCCCTCAAGTTGCAGATATGGAGTGTCGAGAGACCACATGACCAACAATGTCCACTTGTACATACATAATCCCACTCTATCACCACATTCTGATCCACTGTCAGCACATCCACCATACCAGCTAGCTTCTAGAAGGAAAATGGGTCTTTCTCCATGCGGTACAAGTCAGGTATTGTGGTAGGCAATCATCCTAATATTTAAGGCATTTGAATATGTTGTATTTGAGCTGATTTTGATTATAAAATGCCTACTTGGAAATTATGCTTTTGACCCTATTTCACCTTGGTGAATGTCATATATTTCCTTGTAAGTGGCCAACCTTTAGAGAAGCTTTGTGACTAGGGGTCCCTTGAGGGGTTATCGTACCATTCACAACCATACTTACCACTTTCATCTCATTACATTCCCATCATATTTACCTTTGAATTTAGTGACCCAAGAAGGGCATGTATGTCATTTCATGGTGTTATAGTCCAGAATGCCTTATTTGTGCATACAAGACATTAGCCCTTCCATTTACATACTTTGTCAAAATATTGTTGAGGCTTCCTTTTAAAAAACTATTTTTTGTATAGTGTACGTGCCCTGCTGCACTAATAGCCCACATACACACGTGTGGTGCATGATAGTTAGCCCGCGTACACATGTGTAGTGCATGATAGTTAGTACGCGTACACATGCATGTTGCATGCTAGTTAGCCCACGTTTACCTCCAAAAGTTGAAAAAAATATAAAATTGCACGGAATTTGGCAGAGTTTACGAGGTATGGAGGGTTTCCTAACCATTTTACCCATTGTATCCTGTCCCCAAACTGAATAACCATCTTTTTCTCATACAAAAAGAGGCCTTGGGGAGTCATTTATGAACATAAGCAAGAGAATAAGAAAACTCTGCCAAAATCCCTTCCCTTTCTTAGCCCAAGATTTGCATCCCATTCTGAGTTTTAGCCTCAGCCTTCCCCTCTAGCCTTTCTCCTTATGAAAACCTTCCTCCTTTCCTTGGTGATATGTTGGTTGCGTGAAGCTAATGTGGGATTGATGCACTTGGAGCCATGACAGAGGAGCCCAGACTTGGTTCATGGAGTGGTTGCCAACAAAGGTTGTAATGATTTTTATCTTGAAATTGAATAAAAGAGTTCATCCTTGTCCCAAAACCCTACGTTTACATGCTTTGGTTAATTTTTGCATTGATATCTATGTCTAAACTTTTAAAGTGATCAATAGAGATTGCATATGTTATTGCATTGTATTCCTAACCTTTTGCAGGTCATCTTTTGGAGGAAACCCATGATCTAGGAGGTGACAACAAGAGAAATAGAACAACACCAACCACAAGGACTAAATGTGCACTCATTAACTCTCTTTCCTTTCTCTCTCATCACTCAGTTTAGTTTCTTTTGGGGTAGATTAAGGGTAGACCCGTATTTTAAGGGAGTTAGTGCTCTACATTTACCTTAGACCCAATATAGGGGGTTTTCCCTGTAGCAGAATTGGCGACTCCACTGGGGATTCTCTCTAGGACGTTAGTGGGAGATTTTGGTTTGATTTGATCTTTTTAGTTTCTTTTTTATTTTTCCAAGTTACTAAGTCAGTTAGGGTCTATGGTCACCTTCCAGGTGCCTACCAGCCTTCCCTTCCAATTTGGTTGTCCAAACCTTTTTCTTTTTGAAAATTTTCAGAAGTGTATGTGCCTTGTCCTCTGTATATAGCGCGTACATACGTGGTATGCATAGTATACATCATGCGTACATACGCAGGTTGCTTGTGCACAAGACGCATCTCTGTGTTTTGGAAGGTTTTTTTTTTTTAAAGGACTTTTTCTTTCCTGGAAATAAGCTTTGTACTTCTCATGCCTTCTTGAAATCTTTAGGGTCTTTGTTAATTGTGTTTGGTTGGGTTAAAGATTCAATTTATCTTACAATTTGTAAATAACCCTTGCCATTTCTTTATTTTATTTTTCTTACTTTGAAGGTTTAGGGTGAACTTATAAGCGCTAGATCCTCTTGTTGGATTCCAATGAATCCCTGTGTTGAAGAAGTGGTTTACGGTTTGTGTTAGTCTTGGGTTTATTTTTTCTTTACCTTGTTTGTGCTTTGAAAAACGAAAAATGTGATTTACTTGTGATTTTCTTTTCCAAGCATTCAAAAAAAAACAAAAAAAATTGCATTTAGTTATGCATTTTTATTTGGTAGTTGTAGCATACGTTGTTTATTACAAAAGAAAAGAGTTATTTTTCTAAAGTTCCTTCTTTACTATATCCTTGAAAGTTAGTAGTTTGTATTTACATTGTAAAACGAAAAGCACATTATAGGAAACTTTTTTCATTTTAGGATCTTGGATTACTACTTTGAAAAGTTTGCATGTGCAAAGATTTAAAATCCATTTTTCAATTGTACAACCTAGTTTGCTTTTGCACGAATGCTCTAAAGTTTTTTCTTCTCTTTCATCTCTTGAGTAAATAAAACCACTTAAAACCAACGATTAACACTTAAAATCAACTAGAATTTTGTTTGTAGGGTTCACCAAGTAGTCTAGGCTCTAGAGCCTTGAAATAGGTGTGGAGAGGAAGCTCTTCAAGGCCGCTTAAACAAACATAAGAGTCTGTGATAGGGAGTGTCGAAGTCTATTTTCGTAAGATTCAGTCGGGACCCCCCTCTAACACAGGGGCTAAACATGAGGTCACGTGAGGAAAGGTAGAGGAGATATCCCCTCCAAAGTTGGACCGAGTGTAGTGTGGATCGTATATTGAGGGTCGTTCTTGGGAATTACGTTGATCACATTTGACTACGGAGCCTCATGGACCTAGAATCCATTCAATATCCTTAGTCGTCTTTCAGACCATTGTCCTTCAGTACCCTTTAAAAGCTTCAGACTTTGTTATCCTGCTCATTACGATCAACTTGATTGTCGACTGTACCCACCTGGTAACTGACTACGAGCTGGAAACATAGTTGCCTATTTTTAAGGACTTACATGGGTGACTACGGGGGTATATCGCAGTACCTAGGACAGACGTTAGATCACACTTTGCAGAGTATACCCAAAGGGTGTTTCCGTGTTCGAGTTACACTTGCACCGGTAATTTTCTCTAGTGTCGATTAGCGTAATTGTTCTTCCTGCCAGTCAATTGTTTTCTTGATTTGTCATTAGGAATTTTTTTGTGTGTGCTTTGTGTTTCACACTAGCTCAAACTTCAAGTGTTGATTGATCATTTAACAAGGTGGAATATCAAAAGCTCTGTCATTTACGTAGGCTTCAGGTCCTGCCACCGGTTACTTTGGAGCCACCTCCGCCACCGTTGAGGCACAGGCTAGATAAAGAGGGTTCATTGGAAGCGACCAAGCCACAGAAAACTGTACCTGAGACAACTCCTATAGAAGAATTTCCTGCACCTGAGGAGTCCACCATTTCTAACCTCGAAGCTGAAGGTTTCAAGCCTGCAAACCCTTTGATCACTGACTTATCGACACCTCTTCTTATTCAGATAGTCTCACATGAGGTGACTTCACCTGAACGTCAATTTGTTAGATGAGAGACGATGGAAGAAACTAGTGCTACTTCATCTGGGAGTCCTCATACTCCTATCTCAGCTGCCATAGGAGGGGGCTGCCATAGGAGGGGGTGTTGTGACTCTGCCCCCACCTCTTCCTATTAGGGCTACGACTGTTCAGACACCCATTACTTTAGGCAATGGCTCAATCCCTTCAATGACTTTGACCACTTTTCCCTCCATCCAGAATGTGTCTGGTGCTCCCTTTTCATATGGGATGGTGGGTTTTGACTCTAGTTCAGTCCTAACCTACTCTACTCTACATACTATTGGTATGGGGGCAGGTAGATCTAATGCTCCCTTACAAGGATCTGTTGCGGGCACCACTAACCCATTCATTGTTATCCCTTACGGTGGGGGTCATATCCCTCCTCCATCGCCTTCACTCAGAGGTTCTTTCTAGCAACTGATTGGGCTTAACACCAACTCTAGTTTTTTCAGTGGGGGGAGTCATGGACCTCAATCCTACATGACTCTGGTGGGGTCTATGTATTTTAATTTGTTCGGTGCATTTGGAAATAACGCTTTCTCATCATATGCTTTCTCGACAGGGGGCAACCCCATTTTTGGTAAACCAAACCCTATGCAAGGTTTCATTCCTTCGCAGAGATTGATGATGAGAGTTTACTCCTCACAAGGTCTTGGAAATCCTTGGCAGGGCTCGTTTCCTTCGCAAGGGATGTCAATCGGGGGAAACTCCTCCCACACTCAATGGAACCTCGAGTAGGGTTCAGTACGTATGCCAGGAGGGTCAGCTGGGGGCATCCCCAACCAAGGTCCTTGGAATACTATGCAGGGAGAAATCCCTACACAAGGCATGTCATCCAACTACGGGAATCAACTGACGATGCAGAATCAAACGCAAACTCCTTTACTGGACAAGGCCATCATGGTTTCTACCAAAACCCTAGCCAGTAGCCAAACTTTTCTTGGCAACCCGGTGCT
>JASDQU011103293.1:2779-23579 GCA_032191745.1 Picea mariana
ATTGTGATGGTATTGGTCATTTTGCTAACAAATGTCCTCATAAGAAAAAGAGAAATGATGAAGGTTACTCAAAAGGAAAACACACATATAAAGGAAAAAGAACTACAAAGAAAATTTTCAAGAAAATCTTATACACCAAAGAAGACATCTCATCATCAGATGAAAATGAAGTCAGTGACAATGAGACAGGAAGAGTTCTATTCACGGCAATAAAATACTCTGACAAAGAAGAATCTGAAGAAGAACATGAAGAAGCCGAAGAAGAATGTGAAGAAGTCAAAGAAGAAATTGAAGAGGAAGAAGTTGACTATCAAGAAGAATTAATGTGTGCCATAAAAGTTATCAAAAGATAAAAGAAGAAAAACAAGAAACTACAAGAAGAACTAGACAAGAAAAAGGGCACTCGAGAACTAGAACAAATGATCACAAAATTGAAGGTTCAAATAGAAGAAGATAAAAGAATTGAAGAAACACTCAAAGAACAACTAGAAAAAATGGACAAGATCATTGGAAACTTAGAAGCAGAGGTTTTCACACTAAGAAAGGATATTCAAAAGAATAATATGCAGAATAGCTCAAAAGTTCTGGATGACATTATCAGCAGTCAAAAATCTCATCTTGACAAGTCCAGACTTGGATACAATCAGATAGAAAAGGGATCAAGCTCCAAAACAATAGAGCAAGAAACAAATCCAAAGAGCTATGCAGAAACAATCAAAGAGGATAGGAAGGTATACAAGTAAGATTACAGGGACACTCCTCCACCAAGAAGATTCAAATTTCAGAATCAACAGCAGACAAATAGGCCTCAAGAAGAAGAAGGATTCATAACAGAACCTCCTTTTAGAAGATCTTCAACTCCCAGGTATCAAAATATATTTTTTGGTTTATGTTATGCATGTAATAATTTTGTACATAAAGATGTGAATTGCAGAGCTAACAACAGGAACAATAACAAGTTTGAGAGTTATACACAAAGAGATTATTCAAGAAGACCTAGTGAAACACAAAGAAGAAGTTACAACAAGTTTGAATCTTTGAGCACTGAAGTGGAATGTTACAAATGTAACAATTTTGGACACATGGCCAAGGATTGTAGAATGACAGTCCCTCCCAAAGAACCTCAATATAATAACAACAGTCACAAACAAGAACCTCAGAAAATGACATGGATAATAAAGCAAGATCAATATAACAATGAAGAATGCACAGTCGCTCTACAATATAAGCATAAGAAAAACGGTTGGTATGTTGACAGTGGATGTTCAAAACACATGACAGGTGATAAAGACAAATTTTTTACATTACGAAAAGAAAAAAATGGATCAGTCTCCTTCAAAAATAATAATTCATCCAAAATCATTAGAGAAGACAGCATCCGAATTGGGAACAATAATGAAAAGGCACAAAATGTTCTACTGGTAGAAGATATGAAACATAATCTTCTTATGGTATAGGGAAACAAGAAATAATGGATTGGCATAATCTAAGGAAAAATAGAGGAAAGAAAGTGCAACACTATACTCGAGAGTTTAGAAAGAGGGAATTAACATTGGGCATTCATATTTATACATAAGAAATGATTTTGAAGTATATTGGAGGATTGCCTAGTTATTTGAGACATACTATTGTTATGTTTAATATAACTAATCTTGATGAATTTTGTGTCCAAGACACTCATATTAAGTCAAGGGGGAGAAATGTCCAGGAAAACTTCTCAAAGAAACTAGTTCAACCAATTGAAGGTAAGCACAATGGAAAGGGTAAAATGAATTTAACAACCACAATGTAGAAAGAAGATGATAATCCTTTATGTTCACATTGAAAAAATGAAAGACATACTAAGGTTAAGTGTTAGAAACTCCATACATAACTAATACCAAAGAGGTTTAGAAATAAGAAGGGTAATAAGAAGACCACTACTAAAATCTAAGATGATATTGGATCAGATTCAGGTCATGAAGCCAAGATAACGACCATGGGAATACAAGGTACATCTTCTTATTCTTGTTTTAGTGCTAATACTCATTATTTGAAATATTAAACTATGCATGATGAAATGAAAAATAAGTGATTTTTTTCATATTAGAGTTATATCAAAACATACTAAGATTGATACACTCTTTGATAATGGTTTGCAAGCTAATCTCATTTCTGAAGAAATTGTTAAGATATTGGGACTTGAAACTAAGCCTCATCCAAAAACATATTCTTTAGGATGGGTATGTGAAGATGCTAAGTTACATGTATATAAACAATGTAATCTTAGATTTGAAATCACCTCTAAGTTCATAAATGTGGTAGAATTAGATGTCACACCACTTAATATTTGTGGAACTTTTTTGGGAAGTCCTTATTTGTATGACATGAAAGCTATATTATAAAGGGAGGAGAACAAGTTTCATCTTATAAAGGATAGGATTGAGTTTATTATAAGAGCCCATTGTGACAATACTAACTTTTCTCTTGTTACTACATGACAAATGAAGAGGCTTGTAAATGCAAGAAAGAATTTTGTACTCATGATTGTAAAATCTAAGGATGATGATAAATCCAAATATTTGAAAGGGTGTGATCCTAAACATAAATATAAATTAGTTAAGATCATCTATAACTATGACAAAGTGTTTTAGGAAACACAAGGACTACCTCCAAGGAGAGATATACAACATGAGATCCAACTACAACAAGATGCACCTCTTCCTAACATTGACATGTATAGGTTATCAATGCTTGAGAATGAAGAAATAAAGAAACAAGTTTAGGAGTTTCTTGATAAAGGGGTCATCTGACCAAGTACTTATCCATGTGGATCACCCATTTTGTTGGTACCAAAGTGGTATAGTACATGGAGAATGTATTTTTATTTCCAAGCATTCAACAACATTACGTTGAAGAACCATTACTCTCTTCCTTGTATTGATGATTTGTTGGATCAATTAAAAATTGCAACTTATTTCACTAAGTTAGACTTAAAAGGTGGTGTTGGGCCCTTCATTTTTTCGATAAGGAATTGCACAAGTTTTGATTGAGCAAGAGTTGTGCAAGCTTCATCAGAGGCCTAGAGAAAGAGAAACATAAAGCAGTTGCAAAAGTCAGCGCAACACCAACTAAGAACAAACGGTTGCACCAAAAAAAGAAAGTGTGCAAGCTGAGAAGGAAGGCACAACCCATCTTATATATAGGGATGAGCATAATTGTAAAAGGGTTGATTGATTTAGTCATTCTTGTTGTTGTGACCTAGTCGGATTAGTTGTTGATGATTGTTGTAAGTTGAGTTAAGTCAAGTTTTGAGTCTGTAATGAATGGGATCTATCAGTTTGAGAATTGGAGCTCTGCGACATGAGTCCAGAGCTAAGAGTATGTAAAACGCACTACTGTGTAATTCTGAGTCAGTAATAAGAGAAAGATTTTGAAGATAATATGAAGAAGGACCTAAATTTTAAAATATGACATGTCTATGTCTGTTTACTTATGCATTACAGTATTTCCTTATGGCTTATGATTTCTATTTGATGGTTCTACATTTAAATGCTTGCTCACAATGTAAGTAGGTTCGATTCTTTCACATGTATGTCTCATATTTTTTCATGTCTCTTGCGCAAGATTAGGAATGAGTCCTCAAGGCTCTATGGATCCTCCTAAGTATTTTCCCTACCCTTCCGTATCTATCTGTCTCAACAACGCTTCGGGTGAGACTTATTCTCTTCGGAGGAGATGAAAATGCCAACGCTCTAGACTACATGCTACCTTTTGTTGGTAACCTAAGAAGGACCCTGGTCTAATCAAACTCACTCCAACAAAATGGTTTTGTTGTTGGAACCTGTGTTAAAAGGGAACCTGTAGGGAGAATGCTTCCCCCGATCCATATATCTGGTATCGATCAATGGTGGGAAAGGAACTGTGATTCCTTCATATGGAAAGAAGCGGAACTTAGGAGAAAATCAGTGGAAAACACTCACGAAGCAATCTTTTACTCAGAAATATCAAGGGACCAGTACGAAATTTTATGGGTTAAATTCCCGGAAGAATTTTTCTACTGGATAAAGAGGATCCAAGAAGCACCAGAGTTCCAAGGGCGAGTTAAGAGGATCTGTGCATGGGATATCAAAAATCTATCAGCACTTCAAAGGTTGGATTGTCCAGTTACACGAGTTGTGTATTTCTGGGTTAGCACCACACTAGAGGGATACATAATCGAATTTGCAGTTGAGAACCACTAGTCTTTCTCGCGGGCAGAGGCAATTTTCAAGAAAGACGCAAGAGGAAGGTTGTTGAGATAAATCCCCCTGTGGATTAAGGTTTTATTGGTGGAGGAAGGGATGTTGATTATGTCCCCAACTGAGATGGCAACGTAAACACCCTCGCTTGGGGTAGGAAAAGGCGGGGTGAGAGTCATGGCATGAGAGAGGGGAAGGATTCTTTGACAAATGGGGGGGAAACAACAAGAAATGGACTCAAGATATGAGAAAGCCTTGAAGCGAGCCACCATAGTTGTGAAGTGGTGGCGCGGAAAGATCAAGAAAGCAACAAGACAATCCGAGAAGTTGAGGAAAGAAGGAAGATCAGAAGAAGTAGTGGAAAGATAGATGGAAGACCTACAGAAGATGAGAAGACTGGAACAACTGTCCAGTCAAATATTGAATGAGAGAGAAGCGTGAAGAGAAATAAGTCCCTAGGAGGTGGGAAAAGAAGGAGAAGCTACAGAGGTAAGAGAGGAAGAAGCCTGCATGAATCTTGGAGAAGAAAGAAAATATTTGGCCTCGTTGATAGGAGACATCGGGAATCCGACCGAAGAGATCGTCCCAGTGGAAGCAAATGATACCCCCCAGATCAAAGAAAAAATCCTTGAAGCCAGTGACTCCAACCCCGAATCACCCATACCCCAAGTGTATTCTATACAAGTAGTAAGTCTGATACTACCTTCTAATGCTAGTTTTGTTCCAGTACAATTAATTAGTCAGTCACAACCAAGAAGTACGAGTACAAGGAGGATATTGGGATCCCTTGGTAGATCAAAAGCAATACCGTTAGGATTCATATTGAGAGTAACAACAATATCAACAATGTCCAATCATGTGGGTGGTTCGATTTCTCGATACTCAGAATTTTTGGGTAAGGGAGATGAATACGTTGAGCAACACTGGTTCTTGTGTGAAGCAATCTAGATATCCAGAGGGACTCTGGTTGAAAATAAGTTGGTCATGTTCCAGACAACCTTGAGAGGTCGTGCTCTCAAGTAGTACATAGAGATCATTGAACCAGGAGTGCCACAGATGCAAGGTCAAGCGTTCACACTTGGACAGGTACGAACGAGGTTCATAGCAGAGTTCAAACTACCTCAGTCAGAACAACAGGTTGTGCCTAATTTGTGCAAGATCTAGCAGTGGGAAGGTGAATTATCTTGGGAATAAAACCATAAGTTTAAATATTCCATAGGGAGGTTGGCACATCCAATCCACTAAAAACATCAAAGGGAGTGGTACATTCAGGGGTTGTTGCCCCTGACTCGGATTCCGCTAACGCAAAAATGGATAGCCATGTTAGTAGACGCCTTGGAACAATTGATGAAGATTGAAGCCGTGGTGGGATACCCTGGGAACCTGAGAGTAAATATACCCCCAGTGGATGCGAATCTGGCGCAGCTACAGGGGAATATATCGACACTTACAGAAAATATTCAGGAGCTGACGATACCTAGACCAGGATGGCCACAGGTTTGGTGCACCAGATGTTATACGGAAGGTCATATGGTGAATGAATGTTCATGAATAATGGGATTGGGACCCCCTCAGAATCTGATGGTACCCCCACCAGGACCCACGGGAGGAGTTGTGCAAGTGTCGACGAACTTACCATTTGTTATAGAGAGATTTTCCTCACCATTGCTATCTTGCACAGAGGGCCTTTTTCCATTTCCCTATGTAGACTTGTCATCCCTTTTTGATGAATCCAGAGCCAAAAATATACATTTTTCCACATATAAACTCCTTAATAGTTATGCAAGATGCGTATACACTGGCTGCTCCACTATAGCCCGCGTACATCGGGATTTGTTCTAGAAAATACAAAAGGAAGTTGGGTTTCCATGTCATAATAGAAGATCTCTGATCCTTGGCCTTCCACATACTGGAAACGTCCGACTCGACCCTTCAGCTGCATTCTGAAGGCTATAAAAGCACAATTTCGAGCTATAGAAAAAGAGGATAAAGCATTTCAACTTTGAGATAAAAGTTACTTTGGAGAAATTACTTCATATTGAGTCTACATCCCTTTGTCCCTCAAGTCTGAACACAGTGTTCAGCCCCCAAGATCTTTCCCTATTGTTGAGAGAACCTCATTGACTCTCTCTTGTGAGATTGACTTTGGTAGAGGATTGAAGTGGTGGATACCCAGTTGGAAGGAATTTAGTTTCTTGGTTTCGAACCATGCCGACACAGAAGTCTGTAATGTTGTCACCTCTATTGATCAATTATTAATAGAAATACTCCTTTCCCGTCCTATTGGTATATTGCAAATGTATGATTATTATCCATGGGAATGTTTGTAATGTTTATTGATTCATTATGCTATCTAATGTGCTAAACCCTTTATATCATCACTATATACTTGCTTTTCTCGTTTGTTAAGAACTTATTGCAGGTATAAATCTTTGGGTCGAAGTGCTCAACGATGGAACACCATCAAACGTTGGATCGAGGTAGGCCTCTTTATTATCTTACACATTAGTTTATATAGCATATGTTGGAATTGAGTTGATTTCTGTATTCATACCTGTCTATTGTGGTTTACACTTGGCCATAGAAAGTTTTTCCCTCGTAATAGAATTGGCAACTCCACCGGGGAGAGATCTTTCTTCTAAGGGTTGAAGTAATTTTTCTTCTTGCATTGCTCTTTTTTCTTTATGTTTCTTGTCGTATCACTACTTAACAGATTCTATTCACTCTGGGTCTGAGTTTTCATCCTTCTTGCCTTTTCTTAGCCTTATTTTAAATCATATATGCTCCTTTTTCCCAGATAGTCGCATATACACGCTTGTTGTCTTACTTCAAGATGCGTATATACACGCTGTTCTCGTGAACAGTCATGTATACCACTTCCCTTTGCTTGTTTTCTGGTTTAGTGATTGTTGGGTGAGTTTTGAGGATTTTTGAGCCTTCTTAGACCTTTGTAGTGCCTGTTGAGTTTCTCTAGGTTGATAGGAAACCTATTGGGAGTTGAATTTTTGGGCGTAGTCTTTCTCTTTGTTTTTCATCCTTGTTGTCCTTGAACCCTGGGTTGTTTGCTTGGTTGCTTGATATTCTGCTTGAGTTATTTCATTTATACACAATAGAATTTAGATATCAGGTTTCTTTACAATCCATGTATTTTCTCTTTAATATGTTGAAAATACAAAAAAATATGGCATTTTTCATTGGTTAACATTTTTGTCTTTGAGCCTTTATCATTAGCTTAGTTCATTTAGCGAAAGATTGCATTTTACTTCTGAATTGCAGAGTTGAAATTGAAAATTGCACTGCTTTTATTAGCATATCATTCATTGAAGAGTTAAATATAGACTTTGCATTATATTCAAATTCATTTTATTGCAGAGTCATAACATCATGAGTTTCACTTCCATACTTTTTTGAGTAATCATGGCCAATAAAATCTATGCTTTAAACTAAAATTGATTAGTCACGATTTTATTTTTAGGGTGCACAAAATAGTCTAGGATTTAGTGCCTTGGAATAGGATTTTGTGAGTAAATTGTAAGTTTTAAACCTGCGAAGTAAAGCAATGCATATAGATTCTTAAGCAAAACATAAATTAATCAATGGCTTATTCACATAGTACATAGAGATTTATATCGGAAACCCTCAATCAGGAAAACCTTTCTTATATTCATTATATCGAAATTCACCATTCACTATACAATATATACAATGTTTCTAGGTATTCCGTAGATACCAAAACCCTAATCCCTAAAAATGGGATTATTTTTAGTAAACCGCTAAAAATAGCAAAAACCGCCCAAAAAAAAAATTTGGGGTGTTGTCCCAAACGCTGCACATAACCAGGGGGGCATACTTTCCCCCCCCACTAGGACCCCTCTAGGAAAGCACTCGGTGCACACAACACAAAAAGATCACAACTACAAGGGATCATCAGACGCAATTGTCATATCTGGCGTGCCCACACACACACATGCAAAGAATATAACACATACCCAACATAAACTTCTCCGAGGCAATTAAATCAACATATGTGTCTGCGACAGGGAGTTGAGAAGTCCATTGTATAATTGGTAATATCAGGAGGCTCTTCTCACACTGGAGTTAATCACAAGGTCATGCAAATCTAGTTGAAAGGATAAACCCTGGATACTCACCTAGCGTCAGAGATATTTCTGTGGATTTATTCATATTTGGGGATATTGCTAGTACCCATACCTCTATGAGAGGCGGTTCTTTCAAGGTTTCAGGCTTTTCTACCCTACCCATACAGTGATCCAGAATTACGACTGCTTTCCTGTGCATCGGTTATACAGTGGTTTATTAGTTATTTGACTTAGGTATCTCATAGGTTACTTGCAGGGGTTATTCTACTTGTACCCTGGGTCAGATAGGGGTCAGACAACACACAACCTTTATGGAGGATTACCTCTCTGGGGGGATCTAACCAACTAGTTGTTAACCCCATGAGGTCCCCTATAACTGATTATGTTACATCCAAACTTTAGCGGGGAGTATCAGGTCCCTCTTGGATGATACATACCTTCTTTAGCGAGGGAGGCTATTCAACCACTTTAGCCCGTTTGCATGCATATTGGCCATTGGACTTTTTGGTATGCTCTTTGACTACTAGTTGACCTTAGAAGTCTATTTTGGATTTCATAATTATGGATAGTGGAGTTTCTTTTTCTCCCTCATTCACTGCTACCCACCCCATGATACCTGCTAATTTCATGGGGACGGACCCTTCTTCCTTTTACAATGGTATGCAGAACTACAACGCTCAGTCCGCACCTTGGGTCTCTAGCCATTTTTTTTTGATATGCTTTCCCCTATGAAACCCTCTCCCTAGCCCACATATATGAATCCTAGCATTGGACCCGGGGGCACCATGGCTTCGATGCCTACTTCTTCGTTTGATATGAGTCGTGTCCCCATGGGAGGTTGGAACCTTCCCCTCTATGGATCCAATACTAGCTATGCTCTTTCAGAAGCCAGTACTTAGATGAGTGCTTATACCACTTATTACACCCCACCCATGTATCTTTCATCCGCCATGTCAGTTCCTTCGAACATGTTTTCCATGACAGGTCCTCAAGTACCCCCAGGCCTTTCATATGGGGAGAATCAATTTTACGGTTCGGGCTACCCTCTTTATGGGACCCCTTCACAAGGGGGAAACATATATCCTCACTCAAATAATCCTTATCCTACCTCGGTCTCTTCACAAAACTCAGTGACGATGCCCGTCCAAACATCTTCAGACCATTTTGGTGTGAACCAACACTGTTCTGGGCCGGGGCAGGGGGTATACCAAGATCCTGCCTGGCTTGCAATTTTTCAGAATCAATCTTTCCCCAGACTATGGAATCAAATACCACAATCTATCACTAGCCCAGTCACTTTCAGTCATACTAGTGCTCCAACATGAACCTCTACCAGTCATGTCGAAGATGGGTCGACTTTTTCTACAAACTATGTCGACAAATTTCCCCCAACCTCTACCAATTATGTTGGGGGCACCATTATTTTTTCCTCGAATAATAGTCGTGTCACGTCTCCAACCCCTATTCATCATACAAGAGATGACTCTCTTTCCCCTGCTAGTTACATCGAGAAGCCTAGACACCTCAAACGTAGGCCTAAATTTCTTTGCAGGACTTGCAAAGGAAGTCACCTTACTCGTTTGTGTCTGATTGCTGCTGAGATACCAGAAGCATGGGGCTCACCCAAGAGCTCTTCATATTCTGAGGCATTCGTGGTTTCTCCTCACACCACTTCTCCCTTGATCGTCTTGGTGGTTCCACCGACGTGATCCTCTCCCAACCTCACCCCCTTTGTCAAGGATGAAGTGTCTCTTGTCCCCGTTACTATGCCTCCTCTTCAACCTATAATTGAAGAAGTGGCTACACTAGTGCAATCTCTGGTCAATCCTACACTCCATGAAGACAATGATGCACCTTTCAGTCATCTCATCAACATTCCAAATCCTCCCCATTCTGAGCGAGAGATATTTATTCTTCCCCCAAATTCTCTCTCTCCAAGTCCTGACGAGGTTCCCTTTGATTGGGACAACCTAATGGGGCATCCCCTACCCCCACCTATGTCTTTTCCATTAAGAGACATTATATGAACCATCACGGAGACAGTATCCTCCATTAGCACCTTCTACTCCTTGACTTGGAGAGATTTGGGTTTTCCCAAGCTTTTGTCAACTATCCATGAGATACTGACTTTCCGTAGAAGATCGAGACGGGAGCCTTGGCCTCCCCCTTTATATGTTGATTAAGCTAGAAAAATAAGTCTTAATTAAGCTCTTTTCTGACCCATCTAAAAAAACCAAAAATATTGCTGAGTGATTTGTCCCTTTCACACTCGTTAAAATTGGATTTGAAAGGTCATGAGTCTTAGTTAAGCTCTTTTCCGACTCGTTATAAAAAATAGAAAGATTGTCTTGTGAACTTGTCTTTTTCACACATGTAAATTGGATTTTTAAAGACATCTATTTGGCACAAGTTTACCCCTTTTTCACACGAAGTATACTAAAGGACATAAAAAAGGATATTTTTTGGCATTAGGTTGTGATTGCATCTCATGCCCTCGCTTGCAATATTGAGCCTTTAGACAGTTCTCGCTTTTCGTTATAAATCGTTGCCTAAGAAGTTTTTTCATCCTCAACCAACCAGAGTCTTGTTTATATCCTTCGCAATTTGACATCATATACCCTGGAGGAAATATCAGCCCAAGTGTCCATCTCCAGCATGCATTCCCCTGCATTGAGCATAGGTACGTTCCACTGCTAGAACTAGTTTTTCTTACTTGTGACACTCGTTCCCTCCTCTGTATCATAGCATTCATTTTTTATGAAAAAACAAAAAAATATGGGTGGGAAGGGAGTACTATATTGTAATTGGAAGTAGTCGTGTAACCTTTGAACAGAACATAAAGTTATTGAGTCCTTGTGTCATCATAATTTTGGGTTTAGCATGGGCTTAGGAAGTTGATCTAGTTACAGAGTTTTCTCTACCAACTGGTTACTCTACCAGTACCTATAGAGAACATTATTGATGCCTCCTACATATAATAGTCACATCATTGAGTCTATGCTGTCGGAGTCCACCATGTCTCATGCTCCTGTTCAAAGGAAGTCTATCAACCTGCGTTGGTCACTCCTCAGAAATCTTGACTTTGCATGTTGGCCATACCCTCAGTTTGTCTCAGAATCACATGATACTATGGTCTTATTATGCACCCTGGCCCTACTTTCATCATTGGTAGGTCACCTTGAACTGAACAATTAACACTTCATCATTGGTCATTGACTAGGTGGTTTCCCTTGTGTTCAACGACAAGACATATATTCACACTTTGGGATTCGTGTAGTGTCTTGGTTGCCATTATCCTTATTGGTGGTTTTCTTTCCTTTGTCAGCAGTTTTCATCATTGGTTTCTATTCAAAAGGTCTTTTTTGTATAAAACTTGCACTTGGTACACACGAAAGATGCACAGGGTCGTTGGTTCGTGAACATGTTCTTCATCCGATCTCCACCAAATCATGAAGCTCCTGCTTTGTTCCTCATGTTGACTAATGAGAGATGCCTTAATGCTCTCCTTTCAGTGGGCCTCTTTCCATTGACTTCAACTCATTTGTTCTAGATATGGGACCTATAGTTTCATGAGTGCCTTGAGGCTTGCAGTCATTAGTGGCAGGCTCTCTTGCCATTGACAGATGGGAATACATCAATGTCTCCTAATCAATGGATTTCTCAAGTGTTCGACACCAACTCATGTATTCACACTTGTAGAAATGTGCTCGGTGCCTTGATACCTACTTTCATTATTGGTAGGTTGTCTCGCGTTTGTTAACGGTATACCTCAATGACCAGTAATCAAAATATGTCTCATCATGTTCGACCTCAACTCCTTTTTTCACATGATATAGACTTGCACCTTGGCGGATTGTGTAGAAGACTTGAAGACATCACTATGTGGCCGTAGATTTCCTGAGTTGTTGCTTCTCTTTCATTGGACCAGCACCTGTTCGACTTTAGTGATCATGGGAGATTAGATTGTACGTCATGGTATACAAATATCTTCAGATTGATTTTGAGACTGGTTTCACTGGGCCTTGTTCGTGACTATGAAAACTTTTGGCATAAAACCACATTCATATTTGCCTATTCATGGCCATGAACACTTGTTTGGTATATTTTCCACATGGATATGCATTGTATTCTTGGTAGCCATGTATGCAAAGTCAGTACATAATGTCTTAAACAATTGAGTTTGTCCAACTGGTTCTCTACCACTCCACTTCTGGGTTATTTATAATGTATTTTGACCATCGCAGATACTCCTCTGATATCACACATTAGGGGGCATCTGTTATAGCGAGATTTTCCTCACCATTGCTATCTTTCATAGAGGGCCTTTTTCCATTTCCCTATGCAGACTTGTCATCCCTTTTTGATGCTCCAGAGCCAAAAATATACATTTTTCCACATACGCTCCCTATTAGTTATGCAAGATGCGTATACGTTGGTTGCTCCACTACAACCCGCGTACATCAGGATTTGTGCCAGAAAATACAAAATATAGTTGGGTTTCTATGTCACGACAGAAGATCTCTGATCCTTGGCCTTCCACATACTGGAAACGTTCCGAATCGTCCCTTCAGTTGCATTCTGAAGGCTATAAAAGCACAATTTCGAGCTATGGAAAAAGAGGAGAAAGAATTTCAACTTTGAGAACAAAGTTACTCTAGAGAAATTACTTCATATTGAGTCTACATCCCTTTGTCCCTCAAGTCTGAACACAGTGTTTAGCCCCCAAGCTCTTTCCCTATTGTTGAGAGAACCTCATTGACTCTCTCTTGTGAGCTTTCCTTTGGTAGAGGATTGAAGTGGTGGAGGCCCATTTTGAAGGAACTTGGTTTCTTGGTTTCGAACCGTGCTGACACGAAAGTCTATAATGTTGTCACTTCTACTGATCAATTATTAATAGAAATACTCCTTTCCCATCCTATTGGTATATTGCAAATGTATGATTATTATCCATGGGAATGTTTGTAATGTTTATTGATGGATTATGATATCTAATGTGCTAACCCATTTATATCATCACTATATACTTTCTCTTCTTGTTTGTTAATAACTTATTGTAGGTATAAAGATTTGGGTCGAAGTGCTCAACGGTGGAACACCATCAAACGTTGGATCGAGGTAGGCCTCTTACTTATCTTGCACATTAGTTTATATAGCATATGTTGGAATTGAGTTGATTTCTGTAGTCATACCTGTCTGTTGTGGTTTACCCTTCACCATAGAGACTTTTTCCCTCATAACACCATTCCATAACCCCACCCTGTATCTTGATTTCCCAAGAGGACAAGAAACACCAACAGCTGAGTAATGTGAAATCTATTGAACCCATGGGCATGGACCAAGACAGTGCCCCATCATGCAGAAATATTTGACAGTACCAAACATAGTAAACTATGAGTTATGCACATATACCACACATACTACCAATCAATGTAGAGCATTGGATGCACTTGCAGACATGTTAGACCGAACAACATTCAGAGTGAACGAAAACCCTCAGAGACCAGGAAGAGGTCGAGGAGGTGGAGCTGGAGGAGACTTCAGAGGAGGAAAAACTAGGGGAAGAGGACCAAGAATATGTTATAACTGTGATGAGCAAGGTCACTTGGATAGAGATTGTCCTCATCCAAGGCAGCCATGGTGCTCTCATTGCAGAAACAACGGACACGCAACCGAAGATTTCCCAGAATTAATTGCAAAGTGGGAAGACAGAGTACGACAAAGAGGAACTAACCTCATTAGTTCATAAATCAAGAGGGTTATAAAGGGACAATTACCCAACCTTAATATCGTTACTTGAGGAGGATTGAGGACATGAACTGATGTTGATAGTCTACCTCAGATCTAGAAAGTAGCACCTATGGGAGACTGGTATGAACCTCTAAAACAAAAGTTGTTCTTTAAGGATTCCATAGAAGTATTTTAGAATATTCCTAGTCCTGATATGCGAGAGAATCCCCCCCAGCCGACTATTTACCCTAAGATGGCACAAGTCCCTGCTTCACCCCCTACACCCAAAAACCCTGTAGTCATACCAAGAAAACCTGAGCAACCTCAAAACATAGTTGGCCTTTGGTTTCAATTATTCTCTGACATTCTAGGGAATGATCAACTGACAGAAAAGTTGCGCAATGCGCTATACCTATTTTTAGAGAACGAAAAACCCCTAGAAGCAAGGATAAGGGCCAATCTTCCTGAGAAAAGTACTTAGAGAGTGCAGCGAAGAAAAGTACGAACCGACAAGGAATTCATATTAATAACCTAGTTAGATGAATTTTAAATTAAGGACGTCATGTTGGACCTAGGGTCATATGTGAACATTCTGCCTAAGAAGACCTGGAAGCCTTAGGAAAACTGAGGCTAACTTATTCCCCAATTCAATTAAGAATGTAAAACCAATACTGTATCTTCCCCATAGGAAGACTAGAGAATGTGGGAATAGATGTAGCAGGAGTAAAAATAATGGTTGACTTTGAATTCATTGAGATCATGGGAGATAAGGACCCCTACCCTGCACTACTTGGCATTGATTGGGCCTATGATAATTATGCAGTAATCGACTTAATGAAAGATACCATTGCCTTTGAGGCTGAGGGAATCAAGGTAGCTCAACCTTTGGATCCATATGTAGGACCCAGGTATACAGAACCAACAGACAATAATATGGAGGGAGAAGACTTGGACCAGTTGTACACTGTAACAACTGGGAAAAGAGACGATTATATAAACCCCACCGTCAATGGGTCAGTAAGTTGGAGAAGTATACAGTTAGCAAATGAAGATTCAAAATTGGATTTTGACAGTTGGCAACAAGGGTCACACAAAATATTCTCAAGAATATGTTCAACTGTAAAAGTGACCAGATGGGTTGGGACCGAAGTTAGAGAACACCCAGTATACAATGGAACCTCAGATATCGACAGTTTTTTGCATAAGATGGAGGAAAATGTAAGAGAAGATCAAAGAATCTCGGTACTAGATGTAGCCTTTCAGAACAACCCCACCATATGGTGGGCCAATCATAAATCCATACTCAACACTTGGGACAAGGTGAAGAAAGCTATCAAGTACAGGTTCCAGAATAAGGAGCAGCTGGAATCAAAGATGTAGATGGATCTTCAAGGTGCACAACTCTTAAGTGGAGAATTAGATCCTAGAATACAAATTGAACAATGCATGACACAATGGCAAGATGCGGGGATACCCTCACACTTCTAGATTCAGGTATTTCTCCACTCTTTAGGTCCAATCCTGAAATCTTGGTTTATACATGAGGAAACCAGAAGACAAACTAGCGACTGGAAAACACTGACAACTAATTTTTGCAAGGATTTATCATTCACAAGTAAGTACCCTGAGCTTGAAGTAGCCCTGCAAAAGATTAAATAATTTCCTTTTATAGATAATGGTAATCATAAATCAAACTTAGTGGTATGTGCCAAACATAGCCAAGAACTTCAAACAAATATCTACTTTCCCTCAACTGAGAAGCTTATAGAATGCTATCAGACTAGCAAAGAGTCAGAAAGCCTAGATGACTTAGAATAAATAAGAAACCTAGCCATCAAAGAGACAGAGGGGAGCAGAGAAATTCAAAACACCATACCTATATAGACCAATATTTCCTACAATCACCCATTAAAATTTTGCAAAATCAACATAGGGACTGCAGAGAAACCCAAGATATCTATGGTGGTAGATTACTGGGATGAGAAAACCAGTCAGGAAATACAAAGTTTACTGCGGGAATATGAGGATTTGTTCCCAAATACTTTTTCCGAGTTAAAGGGAATCAAAGGAGTCATGGAAGAAATGAAGATTGAGTTGAAACTAGGATCCAAGTCTATCAGACATAGACCATACTGTATTAACCCAAGAGTAAAAGAGAAGGTTAAGAAGGATATAGATAAGATGTTGGAAGCAGGCCTCATTTTTGCAGTAGAAGAAGTAGAGTGGGTCAGCCCCATAGTCATTCAAAGCAAGAAAGACACAAAGGATATTAGAGTCTGTGTAGACTACATAAGTCTCAACTCTGCCAGTGTACATGACCCCTTCCCAACACCCTTTACAAAAGAGGTGCTAGAATAGGTTGCGAGAAAGGAAGCATACTCATTCACAAATGGATTTTTAGGATACCATCAAGTTAGGATCGCTGAAGAGGACAAAAGAAAGACCACTTTCATAATAGAATGGGGATCTTTTTCATAGAACGTGATGTAATTTGGCTTAAATAATGCCCCTACAGTTTTCTCTAGGATTGTGATAGCAGCGTTTAGCGAGTTCATTCACAAATTTATAGAAGTCTATATGGATGATTGGAAAATATATAGCCTTCTCAAGGAACATGTAGCACTGCTAAGGCTAATGTTTGATAGATGCAGAGAGTTGCAGATCTCATTGAATCTCAGAAAGTGTGTTTACTATGTACCACATGGTAATTTGTTGGGCTATATAGTCTGCCGAGAAGGATTATTGGTAGATCCAGCCAAAGTTACGGTCATTGTGAATATGCCACCACCCACGAGTGCTAAGCTATTGCGCTCCACACTAGGACACACAGGTTACTATCACAGGTTGATTCGAAGATATGCCAACATTACTGCACCTCTGGAAAACCTACTAAAAAGGGCTAAAACATTCCAATGGACTCCCAAATGTGATAAAGAATTTGAGAAACTTAAGGAGAAACTCATCGCAACACCAATTCTGATATTCCCAAACTGGGAGAATCAATTTCACTTCCATGTAGATGCTTCATGAATTTCCTTAGGAGCCATCTTAACGCAACCTGGAGATGGATCTATGTATCACCCTATCTATTTTACAAGTTGGAAGCTGTCGCAAAAAGAACGCAACTACACAACGATGGAAAGGGAGGGTTTGGCCATGATTTATGCTTTGCAGAAATTTAGACATTGTTTGTTAGGGTTTCATTTCAAATTCTTTACTGATCATTTTACATTGAAATATCTAGTTAACAAACCTGTGTTGGAAGGGAGAATTTGTAGATGGATATTGTTATTTTAGGAATTTTCCTTTGAATTTATTATCAAGCTGGGAATATGCAAAGTAGGAATTGATCACCTATCTAAGTTAGAGTCAGGGGAAAGTGGCAGAGCGGTATATGATCAGCTCCCAGATGCAGATTTTTTTAGGATTGAGGCCATATTGGAATACTTAGAGGACATAGCAATATTTCTCAGTACAAGGGCTTATCCTGAAACCTATTCTGCAACCTAGAAATTCCATATGGTTGTTAGAGCAGTATATTACCAACTGATCGCTGGATAGTTGTATAAGCTAGGGCTATATAGCATCCTTAGACGATGTGTCTTGGATCATGAAAGGAAGGATATACTCTGGGAATGCCATAGTGGAGTTGCATGAGGCCACGTAGAAGGAAAGGCCACGACACATAAAGTTATACATGCAGGACTGTGGTGGGAAACATTCTTCAAGGATGCAAAAGTATATGCTAGATTGTGTGATGTTTGTCAATGCATGGGCAAGCCATCACACTGAGATGAAATACCACTACAACCAGTTAGATATCTACAAGAATTTGAGAAATGGGTAGTTGACTTTGTTGGACCAATCAACCCCACAACCAAACATTCAAAGGCTAGGTACATCATTACCACGAATGACTACCTTACCCATTGGGTAGAAGCAATAGTTGTACAAGACTGTTTGACAGATACTGCTGCCAAGTTCATTTTTGAGAATATCATTACTCGGTTCGGATGTCCCAGGATCCTAACAGGCGATCAGGGAGCTCATTTCATTAGCATCACTATAGCAACACTTACAGCAAAATTTATTATTCAACATCACAAGAGCAGTCCATACCACCCATAGGCCAACAAAACAGTCGAAGCCTTCAACAAAATCCTGGAAAGGGGACTAACAAAGGTATTTTGCGCAAACCGGGAGGACTGGGATGACTGATTTCCAGTTGTATTATGGTCTTATAGGACAACCACAAAGAAACTCCACAGGTACACACCATTCCAATTGGTTTANATTTCATCACTCCAAGTTTGTATATTGCACAAGTCACACGTATGACAGAAAAGGAATCCATTGCGTAGAGACTTACAGAAATACAAGAACTCAAAGAGACCAGATTTCTAGCAGACTTTCATCAGTCAGTTGAAAAATCAAGACAAAAATATTGGCATGACAGGCACATTATGACCAAGGTATTCACGCAAGGAGACAAGGTTCTACTCTACGATAGCCAATACCAGAAGCATCCTAGAAAGTTGCGTATGCACTGGTTGGGACCATTTATGATTGCGGAGATCCGACCCTTAGGAGTAGTCAGACGCACATAACTGGATGGTGTGCTGCAACCAGGATGGTTGAATAGCTCTCGCCTGAAGCACTACCTATCTCAAAACTGAGAAAGAGGGACTATTTCTCTAATCCAAAAGAGCTTGTACAATAGTTAGATTTGAGTATTCTGAAAATTTTTGTAAATTCAGTAATAAAGTCAATATGTGCAATGTTGCGCCATAATTCATTTTCTGATTAAGTGTTGTTTGATACAGAACTAATGACTCAGTAGTGTAGGATCCAAATCTTAAGAGAATCCATTAATGACAGTAATTAATATGACAAAGACAACCTTTGTGGTCAGAGAAAGGATGAATCTGAATACGATCTGAATCCATATACCACACGAACCTAGTCTAGCCACAACCTTTATTTCCATTCGGTACCAAATCTAAATTCTGTTAAGCCATAAAGACGTGTTATGCAAAGATGCCATCAAAGTTTGCGCCAGGATACCCAATCATCAAACGGAAAGGTATGAAATCAGCCACATCCCTATTCCACTCGTGCAAATAAGTAAATGCCAGAATCACCCAATAGGATTTACCCCGTTAAACTATCCTGTCGGACAACTCAGATCTCATTGCGTCCATATTGTCATGATGCACAACAGTTATTTCTAAACTTGCACGTTAAGCCAAGTATAATGCCCTGAGTACTCGCCCGTGGATGCATCGGTTCCAAAAGAAGCATAGCCATTTCCCAATTCAGTAGAGCGAACCATCGTGTACCATTGTGAAATTTGCATCCCTTATCTTGCCACAGAAGTTTGAATTCCGAGAGCCATAGCCAGTAGAAGTTCCATGTCTAAAGAAGTGGTACTAGATGAGTCATGCAACCCCCAGTTCGAGATTGTGGGCGATCTCAAAGTGAAAGTGGAGCATGTTAAGATAATTGGCCTTGACCTCACAGATTCAGTATTGTGCCCACAGATGCACACAAATGCCTTTTGGGAGATGGCCCCAGATGGAATCGGAGGTATGCAATTTGTGCCAAAAGAAGACTTCATCAACTTATTCAATTGGACCATCATGAACCTGAGATACCTACCTATATTTGGTATCACAGGTGATATTGAGCGGTGCACGAAATTTCTGATAAGAAGGGTGCATGATAGAAGTCTATAGTTGGATAAGCGGTATTGTTTATGGGCGAAATTGACCGCTCGTCAACTGGAGGAGTGGATCCGGTCTGGGGTTGTCTAAATAACCCAATCCATTTGGATTAACCCACTCCGACGGGTTTAGCGACTCCATTGGCCAATCTAAGTCCTAGGAAAACGAAAGAAAAACTAAGCTAAAGAAACTAATCTAAGTGAAAAAAGTAGCTACAACAAACTATATACAAATCTAAAACATATATATACAGTTTACTAACTAATATCATAAAACAATAATTCTACTTATTAAATGTTCATCTATCAATACAATTAAATCTCAATTATATATGTACAGTATTTACAAAATACAAATTTTGATCGAAATTTGCAAAATCATTTGTAAATTGTCTTATGACAGTGAAGCTATTATTTTTTATTTTTATAATTTTTATGAGAAAGGAACAAAATGAAATTTATCTAGGCTAAGAAATTAAAATAACAATCCTAACGGTAAATCTGAACTATAGAGATGAACAATGAAACGTTTTCAGATTACAAGAAATTTATATATTAATTAACTAATTGAATAACACTAAAAAACTGACCTGTAGAAGCGCTTCCTATTTGTCCTGTTCACAGTACTCGATTTAGCTGTTTGATGGGAGAAACCCACACCAGATTTTCCACAAGCTTCTCGTAAATAGGAAGTAGCAATTCTCTTTGAATACGAATGACAGAACAAACAAGACATAAAACAACAACAATTTTATAGTTTACAGATCATCACATTTAGATAAATCCCAGTGCGAAGATTTGTACATGACCGTTCATTTAACAAAGAAGATAAACCTTCTATTTATTAAATTCAAATAGAGTAATTGCTGTGAGTAAAATGAGATACATCAAATATGGACAGAATTTAAATCATAACGCATCAACCTGTAACAAATCTTGATATCTAAAGTAGTCAATAATTTGATTACAAATTGTTATGCACAAAACTTGAACAAAAGTAAGATAAATTGAAGCTAAAGCCGTACAACAAA
>JASDQU011103293.1:44408-57332 GCA_032191745.1 Picea mariana
AACATAATCTGGTTCAATAGCTGTATTCCTTCCCCCATTTAATCAAACTTTATCTGACCACGGTGCTAGAAAGCCTTGTGAGATTTTGTATCTCTAGACAATCTTGAAACATAGTCCAGCCTCTAGTTATTCACCTTGATCCACAACCCATTTCAATTATTAAGAAAAATGCTTCAAAAAGAGTTAGTTACCAGGCATCTCCGACTTACAGCCTAGGAGAGTTTCCTGGAGTGATAACAAGTTCATCCATGTAGAGTATATCACATGTATTTTCCATTCTCTCTTTTTGGTTAATACAATTCTTTATTCTTTCTCTCCATCTCTTCCTCTCTCTCTCTCTCAAATTTGTAAGATTTGTGTGAATTGTTGCTAGCTATTCTTTGTGCAGGTTTCAACAAAATTCTATAGTTTCAATGTGTATTGCACCTAAATTTTGTTTCATGTGATACATGTGAAGGATGTTTTTCAAAAGCGTGGCGCACCCAAACATTGTTTTCATGCGATACACATGAGATAAAGTTTCTTCACCAAATTTTCATGAGTTGTGCACATTAAGCCAAGGTTTCTATGAAGAATATCATCCAAAGTTTCACAACCCCACATGATGCCTATCCAGATCATACGATCATACACCTCCTGAGAACATGTGGCACCGTCACATATCACACTTTGTTGCTTGGAAACACGAAGGATACTTTTCCCGGACTACACCTCTTCACCTAAATCATACACATACTCTATTTTAGGCCATGAGAGATCACACTCCTACTCTATGCATCTCACTTGTATACATAGACAATATTTTTAAAATCTTGACACTTATTTATTTAAGCATACATCCATGAACATGTGAAACAAACAAAACAATTTTGAAACAAATAAAAGACACACAAATATAGTGTGGGTGGCACAAGACGTTCCTAACACCCGACTAAGTTTTATTATTGCAAAATAGTAACCATATGAGAATTACTGGCTCGGTTTACAACTTGGGTAGATTCGCTCAACTCACCTCACCTCACCAATTCACTCATCCACATATTCTCCCCTCCAAGACTCTCCATCGCAACAACATTTGCAACCCCTAGAGTGCACCCCAGACGTGCATCCGTCGCATAATTATTGCCTCTTCTCTATTGCAAGACTTCACCAAGCTAACAAAGACTTTTGGTTCTTCCTCATAACATTTCTCACCCAAACCTATGACAAGAATTCCTCAAAATCCCTTATGCATCCCACTCTTGGCTACTTATATTCCATGTCATCGCAACTCAACCTCCTCATTCTTCCCTACCTCAAAACTCTACCTTAGGTAGCTTGACTCCTTTCCTCGATTGCTTCCTTGGTTGTGCACCTTTGTGTTCTTATATGGACTCCAAACATCCACTTCGTGAAAACTCACATCCTTTGGGTGTGCCATGTCCCTTCCATGACCAGCATGCCCAAACGAACCTATGTTCCCCTTTGCATATCAATGCACTCATGAAATAATGCACTCATCAAAACTTCATGTCCCTTGAGACCGACACGCCCCAACCTTGGCTTCCCTCCTCATGTTGACGCTCCCAAACCTATTTGGTTCACCCTTTCCTTTTTCATTTATTCAATTTGACTGATGAGACTCTTCGTGGGTGTGTATATGGGGTCATTCAACCTCTCCAATGTGCCCATGCTGCCAAGGGAAGGTGGGTCAAATCCTTGGGCACATGCCCAATTTTCCCCGTTGTTTCCGAAATGAAACCCAAGTATCCATCATCCATCGTAAGGAAAGTGAGGCACATGCCCCTTGGTGATACACCTCACCATCTTGCTCCCAAGGTTCTCCTACCCATGCTTATATGACTTCATTCACCCAACCAATCGCATGCCCCTTCTTTTCTCTTTCCTGATTCATCTCCAAGTATTCCCAAGGATCATGTAGGATCAATGGGTGTCATGGAGATATTTACATCCTCCCCCACTCCAATTTGTTGTTGTCCTCGAAAACATTCGTCGATTTTCATGGTGCCTCTACCCCATCTCTTGATATTGACACTACTCAACGAGCACTATCTCCACAACTGCTATTAAAGTGTCTTTCCCTCAAGAAGATCCTCAAAGTGTTCCTAAGTGATGGATAGTCTTGACCCCTGATGGATTTGATACTTTGACTCTGTCATTTGTGCATCATGTACATTGGATCCTCTCAAGTTCAAAACTAATTGGGTGATCATTCCAACTATCGTGTTTGTCCCTAGAGAATGTACATCTCCACATTCAACAAACCCTTTTATGTCTGCCTTATCGTCACTTTGTCCAACTCTTCTTGGTCTTGTTGAGTCAACCACTGCAACCTCAACATGTTCACTCCACTTAGCATAAATTCTATTGAACCTTTGAGTTATAGACAAGGTCTTTCCCCTTGTCACAGTCTAAAAAGTCACCTCCACAACCCATCCATTGTTTCACAACTTCCTCACTTGATTTTTTCCATGACACCTCTACAAGGCATCATCAATCGCATTACTTGCTCCTAGAAGTGCATCTCTGTCTTATTATTTTAGTAGGCAGAGTGTAGCCAATATCCTCCACCAAGGATATTGGTGTACATCATATCTAAATTATTCTTTGTGTGCAAGTATCATAATACCAGCCTAACTTCCTTCGACGTGCATCTTGACTTCTCAAGTCATTTTGTAATAAGTTGGAAGTCATATATTCTCATGGAATTTATACAAAATTTCATGATCACTGCGAGGTTTCAAAATTCTACCTCTTCCATGTCCATCTCCAAGTCTGGTTGACTAAGTGCCTCCATGTACAGTCCCTTGACTCAACCCTTGAAGTCTCTGTGGTGGGTAAGTCTGTTGTCCGATCCTCTACAACGTATCTAGCTTGTATTTGATAACAATTTACCTGGCGATCCCCCCTCTACTCCATGATCTTATCAAGTGAAGAGTTCAACTATCCCCTACACTCATGTTCATTTTTCTATGGGTTCCTCAATCAACCAACCTTCCCCGTGGCTTTCTTCACTGAAGTCTTCGTAGCTGTAAATTATTTCTCTTCTTTCCCCATACTACTCAAAGATGCTATGGTGCGGATGAATTATTATTGTTGTGTCAAGTTGCAAGGCTCGTTCAGGCTTCCACTGACTCCTTCTACCAACCTGATCATAGATATCCTAGGCATCCTCTCTAGCTTCCTCTTCATTATCAAGGATGCTCTTGGTGTTCTAGCCTCATCCAAGAATACTAAGCGATTTTTGTGAATGAGAGGATATTCTTTAGAAAGTATGAGGAACTCCAACCCTAAGATAATAACATCATCATCCAATGGAGCTACCAATAGATCCATGTTTACAAATAACCCCCCCACTCTCAATGGTGCAGAGTGAACTATCCCTGTAATTGACACTACTACTGAGTTTGTTGCTTTACACATTCCAGTGTTGTTGTTATGTTTGAAATGAAGTGACTTCATAGATCACTTGCTCACAAAATTGTGGGTTGCACCAATGTCAACCGAAGCTTCCATATTCAACCCACTTATTGTTACATTCACAAATATAGTGTAGGTGTTCCACCAATGTTTCCATGATTTCATTCATTTCCTCCATTGGTTTCTTCACTTGAACCGTTTATGTCAAGGGTTCATGCTCTTTCATTGTTGGTGTGATTCGAGCCTCCTCTTTTTCAACCAACAGAGCCAACCTTCCTTTCATTGTATATTCCTTCACAAGATGATTGTGTGAACATAAGTAACACTCAACCACCTTACCATTCTTTTAAAGAAGCATGGATTGATCCTTCAATTCTATGTTGTCTTCATGTTGGGTGTTCTACTCCTTGAGTTCTCCCAACACAACATGCTTCAAATTCTTATTCCCCCTTTCCAATGCATTCAATTCAATGTTCTTGGACTCCATTTGCACATCAAATTCATCCATTCTACCAAAGCCTCTTGGATTTTCATGAATCATTGAGATACATAATCTCTCTTGATATTCCAAGATTCATCACTTGTTTCATCCATTTCAAAATTAGATTGGTGAGTTCTTCCGGTTCTTCCCAAGGTTCACCTCATTTGAATTGTCTCATAGAGTCTTCTCATGGTCTAGATTATGATGAGAATGAAATAAGATACAAATTAAAATATATCATAGAACAGATAAATACAATGAAACCCAAATTTTGTTGATGAATAAAATAGAAAAACATTGTAGAACACAAACTGACTAGAATGGTGGTATCTTATCTTTGGAGAGAAAAAGATGTTGGATACGCTAATTTTAAAATAAGCATTCCATCACACTCCATTCCATGCTCAAAGGACCTCCTTTGCCTCGATTATATATGAGAGAGTGAGAGGAGGATAATTCCCATGATGCATGTGGGATAAATTCGTCTAAGTTTACAAAATCCCATAGGCATGTAAAACACTAGGACTTCCTAGGAAGTCACCCATCACAATACTACTCTATCCCAAGAATTCTTAACTGTAAATTTCTAATGGCATCCAGTGCATTAACATTGTAGACATTACATTACAATACAAATGGATATGGGATTACAATTATTCCCCATCGAAAGAGTGAATGCCATGGTTTACTAAAACCACAATCTCAGAAATGTTGATTCATTGGAGAAGGTGGATGGCCACCGAGATACCTCGAGATCATTCCTCCCCCCTTAGGAAGCAATGGTCCCCATTGCATTGATTTCCCTAGAGAGACAGGGAAACTTTTGCTAAATATGAACTTTTGTGAGTCACTTTCCTTGTTGAAGTAGTTTTCCTACTTGTAATTAGGTTATGGAAGGATGCCATGAACCTATTGGTGGAGGTGCTAGATCCGTTCAACAAATCTGGTTGCATGATATTCCTTGGTCTAAGTGTGGGAGGAATCTTTTGGTGAATATGAAACAAGAAGATATATGTAAATGGGGGATAATGGTTGGAACCCCAAGCACACCTGAAAAGGTCCATGACCAATACAACTGCGATGAACATATGGAAGAATCTCATTCTCTGGAAGGGAGCGTTTATAGATTAGAACATTGGGTAAGGGAGCATCGAGCACAAAGTCAAAGGACTTCAGGACATGGTAGTGTAGAGGAACCCCTGTAGGTGAAGAAAAAGTATCTTTGTGCTCCTGTACAATCTTGTCGACTTGCTTCTATTGGATAGAAAGGTCTTAGGCTGAGGCTGTAGTGGTTGCAGTGACTTGTTCACCTTTTGACTAGATCGTGAAGAGAGAAAACTCTTTGGTATGAGATATTAATTTGTGGCACTTTTTTACTGAGATCAATGAAGTGAAAGTAGTCAAAGCTACCATTGGTACTTGATAGAGTTGAACTCCCAGAGTAACAATGAAACTGTGGGGCCGAGACTCATAGATATCATGATGTTTCGACATATATGGTTTTACTAAAACAACATCACATACTTCAAGTGGGGAAACATCACATAGCACCTCATCCTTGAAGGGGTTTATTTTGTAGGGCATGAAATATTGTTGGATGGCACAGATGTCTCATTCCTGAATCAACCATTCGATGGTGTATGGTCGAGGTGTGGCATCATTGGTAGTTTCAATATCTTGACAAACTCAGTTGATATTGATTTCTTCTAACTCCCACTATCAACAATGAAATGTAGTTGGGTCCTCTTTACCCACATATGTCAATGAAAACGTCCCTCCCCCTCCTCGGTCTCCTCTAGTTCTTCTGGTTGTATTGTTGGGACCTCAATGGTAGCAGTGGGTTCTGCATCAATGATATGTTTCCCATTATTTTTCTTTGAATCAGAGTCTGATTCAGGTTTTAATTCTTTGTCTTTGATCTCAACCACCAATGATTGTTTCGAGCGACATTTATCGATGTTGTGTCAGGGTATTTTGTGGAAATCACTCCACTTTCTGATGTCTTTCTTAGACTTTCCATCACCATTATTAGTTGATTTCTTGGAATGACTTTTTTGATATTGAATCTCCTTTATTTTCCCTTCATTCTATGAGTTATGGTTTCCTTTTCCATGCTTCTATTGTGGCGTATTTTCAAACCTAAACTCTCGCTTACTCCACTGCTTGAATTTCTACTCAATTTTGATTGCATATCAATAAGCATCTCCAAGTGAGGAAATGTCCAAAAAATCCATCTTTGTTTGAATGTACTTGTACAAAACACTATGGTACTTCAAAACCAGGTGCCTCTTGGAGTATTTGATACCCATCTTTGAGCGCAAGGTATGAAATATGTTAGTGTACTCTGGTATCGTCTCGTCTCTTTTTTGATGCAAGGTCATCCATTTCATGTACTGGTCATCATAGTTTCTGATAGGGTAGAAATCCTCCTTGAGGGAATCTACAAAGGCTTCCCAAGTGGGTTGTCTCCCGAATGTAATACATTCATATGCGGTGTAACTCTCTCAATAACATTCCCACCAAGATCTAACATGGGGAGGGGATTTAAGGCATTTAAAGGTGATCTTTGTGCTCTCGTAATTTTTTTGGATAGAGTAATAACCTTCTAGTAGATTCAACCATTTTTCTAGATCATTTGCATCTATTTGGCCTTCAAATAATGGGATATCAAAATTGACTTGTACATTGAAGGGTGTCACACCTCCAAAATGGTTTTTTGTCGAAGATGCTTCAACCGCCATCGATAGTCATAAACGCATCTGAGCAAAGTTATCCATAATCTTGTTCCTCTGTCACATGAGGGATTCCTCAAGCAACGTCTTGAAAGGATCTCATGCTCCATCATCTCTCTTTTCTTCCGCCATGGGAGGTCACTTGGGATGGTGAGAGTGGTTTTCCTCAAGAAAAACTAGCTTGATACCCAACTCTCTATACCCTGACCTCATTGGGGACATCCTTTGAGAAATGAGAAATGATTAGACTGCTATGATACTACTGACTGGATTATGATGAGAAATAAATGAGCTACAAACAAAAATATGATAGAGAACACATAAATAAAGTGAAACCCAACTTCTATTAATGAATAAAATAGAAAAATAATGTAGAACACAAATTGGCTAGAATGATGGTAGCTTATCTCTGAAGAGAAAGAGATGTTAGCTACACTCATTCACAAATAAGAATTACATCACACTCCATTGCATGCTCAAAGGACCTCCTTCACCTCGATTATATATAAGAGAGTGAGAGGAAAATAATTCCCATGATGCTTGTGGGATAAATTGGTCTAAGTTTACAAAATTCCATAGGCATGTAAAATACTAGGACTTCCCGAGAGATCACCCATCCCAGTACTATCTTAGCCCAATCATGCATAACTATGGATTTCTAATGGGATCCATTACATTAACATTGTAGGAATTACATTACAAATGGAGATGGAATTATAGTACATTCCCCATCAAAAGGGTGAACATCATGGTTTATCAAAACCATAAGATAAAAAATGTTAATTCCTTGGAGAAGTTGGATGGCCACCGAGATCGACCTAAATCATCTCAATGCTCTATTTATTCATGGAATGAACCAAGTCACTCAGCCTTCCCAAGAGTTCTACACAACTCTTTTACACTATTCCAAGTCTGCGATGACTCTTGTGATCATCTACATGTCCAAGTGCTCGGTTCACCCTCAAGAAATTTTCTCTTGGTCGGTGTATGGACACAAGATGTATACAAATCTATGATCAAACCACTTTTGACAGAACAACCCACTTTTCTAAACTATTCACCAAGGTTTGTGCCCAAACTGTCTCTATGATCAAATCTACGACAAGTCATGTGATGAAATCTACAATGAGTTCTGTGACAAGTTCTGCGAACACCCACCCTATCCAAGTGCTTCATTTCACCACAAACTCTGCCCTCGGTCTATATAAAGTGTGCACCCATAATAGTCTTCCAATGCACTGTAAACCGACACCTTTATCATAGGTTTGACACCAATCGTCTTTGCAATGAACCGGTTCACCCCACTGAACTATTCACCAAGTCTGTGTCAGACTACGAACGTTCCCACTGAACTACCTTCACAACAAAATTTGAAATCACCTTTAATGCACCTCAACACCACCATTCTTACTTCGGTAGTGGTGAAGATCCAAGACTTCACCAAGATAACACAGAATTTCATTTTTTCCTCATAGAACGCCTCACCCAGAACCATGAAAAAGGCTTCCCTAAACTCCCTTGTGCATACCACTCTTGGCTAATTATATTCCATGTCTTCGCAACTCAGTCTCCCTATTTTTCCTTGCCTTAGAACTCTTCCTCAATCGCTTGACTCCTTGCCTCTATGCCTTCCTTAGTTGTGTTCCCTTGTGTTCTTATATGGACTCCAAATGCCACCTTCACTTCCTTTGAGTGTGTTGTGCTCCTTCATGGAATAGTGCACCCAAACAAGCCGACACATCCCTTCACAGGCCGATGCGCCCATGAACCCGTGCACTCGTTAAACATTCACGTCCCTTGGGACCGGTGCGCTCCTTATGTCGACACACTACAAACTCTTTGGTGCACCCTTCCCTTGTCCAACCGACCGATGAGACTATTTGTGGGTGTGCCAATGAGGTCATCTAACCTCTCCATGCACCCATGTTGCCAAGGGCATGCAATTCCACTTCTTGGGTGTGTGCCCAAGTCACCCCGTTCTTTCCCAAACACAACCCAAGTCTCCATTATCGATTGCAAGTTTTCAAGTGAGACGTGTTCCCCCTTGGTGTTGCATATCACCATCGTGTGCCCAAGGTGGTCTTTTCCATGCCTATATAACTTTGTTTTCCTAACCAATCACATGTTCCTTGTGTTCTCTCTCTCAACTCATCTCAAGGTCTTCCCTAGGAGTGTGTGTGCTTGGTGGGTGTTATGAAGGGATTTACACAAAGTTTAAAAGGGAACATAAACATAAATCTAAAAAAATGTAGCACCACCAAAAAAAGATTGTGTAAGTGTAATAAACTCCGAATAATATCGTATCAAAAAAAATTTCAAATAAGTGCAATACAAAAAAGGGGTTTTCAAAGTATATCGCACAAAAGTTCACATAAGTGCAATAAAAAAAATGATTTTCAAATCATATCACAAAATTTTAAATAATTGCTATACACAAAGAAGCACATTACACAAAGGACAAAATGTTTTCAAATGAGCATGTTAAGACAAAGTGTATGTATCATTCCAATGTTGTAAGAGCACATGAGACAAAACTTGTTAAAGGGTGTGCATAAGAAAAAGTTCTAATAAAGTGCACATGAGATTAAAAAATTCTTAAAGGGTGCATAAGATAAGGTTTAAAGGGGCATGTTAAGACAAAGCGTATGTATCATTCCAATGTTGTAAGAGCACATGAGACAAAAGTTGTTAAAGGGTGTGCATAAGAAAAAGTTCAAATAAAGTGCACATGAGATTAAAAAATTCTTAAAGGGTGCATAAGATAAGGTTTAAAGTGGCACGTAATTTTTACCAAGTTTTTTTTTTTTAAGTGGGAGACTTACCACACCAAAATTGTAAGAAAAATTCTTAAAGGGTGCATAAGATAAGGTTTAAAGGGGCATGTAATTTTTACCAAGTTTTTTTTAGTGGGAGACTTACCACACCAAAATTGTAAGAGGGCGTGACACACTAAAACTACTACACCAAATGTTTAAGAGTATGTGACACACTAAGATATACAAAGCCTATATTCAATCCACGTGGTTGAATTGTAGAGAACCACTTTCACTATAACTTCAACATTGCTTAGACTTGTATCTCTAGTGTAGTGATGGATTTCATTCAACCCTCAAGTGTAGTGATGGATTTCATTCAAACCTCAAGGTAATCAAATTGTAATCACCTTGAAACCTAAGGGTCCTTCTCATCAAACTTAGATTTTTCTTCCACTAGTTTCACATTGAAACATATGACAACCATATTCATCGAGAGCATTATATTTACTAGATCTACTCCTTGAAGCTTGATATTGAGGGTCATTTTGTATTCTGATGTTTTCCTTACTATTATATTCAAGGACAGATCTTTTGTCTCTTCAAAAATTCTCTTGGTTTTATAGATAAATTTATTAGCTTATGAGGACCACATATGCTTATCTATCTTCCTTTAGGAGATGTTTGATCTTCGTTGACAACTCACCAAAGGCCATTTCTCCACATTGACATACACTAAGTTGATTACTTTATTTCCAACCCTTTGACACTAGTAGTAAGAGGCCTCGTGGCTAGCTTCCAAACTGACATGATAGGATTGCGAGGGGTCACATGCATAATGTTTTCCATGGCCTCATTCCTATCAGAAATTTATTTTCAACCTTGAATATCATAAGTGATTTTATAGAGCAACAAGACTCACCTAGGGAACCTCCTTCTTCTTGAGCTTCTTCACTATTCCCCATCACATTGGGCTAGTGCTTCCCAATTTATTTTTTCCTTTTTTTCCCCTTATTTTAGGTTCTTTTTCTCTTGGGATATGCTTTCACCTTTCCCTTCTCAATCCTGTAAGTAGAACCCCAATAAATTTGATCCTTGAGTGGACGCTCCTTAACATAACACATGGCAGTTCCTCGACAAGAAAAAGAAACAAATATATTAAGACAAGGAGAATGCTCTTTAGGTTAGGATTCATAGTTCGAGTATCGGAAGTTATAGTCCAAATACTCTAGCAATGGAAGGTTATGTGAGAGGATTTTTCATTTTAGTAACACCACTCCAAAACCCCAATACTTTCATAACACCCCCATTCCTTCACACCCCAATAACTCACACTCCTTGGGTCACACTTGACCATAAGGGCCACCATAGTCTAAAGACGATTGTTAGGGGTCTTTACACACTAGACCAATAGGGAGAGGAGAGGATAGAGTCACTCAATGATCAAAATCTGGAACAGGGGTCAAATTTTAGCTCAAAAATCAACATTCTCGGAATCGCTTCAAAATGGACGAGAGCGTAGGCCTCGTCGTTGCGAACCCAACGCAACTCGTTTCGTCTCAAACAGACGTCGGGAGCGAGAGATATTGCAATCTGTTTGAAATGTCAAACAAGCAAAAAAAGGATGTTGATTGTACAGTCCGTACAGGCTGACGTGGCAGGGCCGTACGAAAGTACGATGACATGGCATGTGATGATGTGGCAGAGTTTGGTTGGCAGTTGAGGGCGAATGATATCTTGACACGTGGCATTGTTTGGTCAAATGATTGGGTGCCACGTGGCCTAATCATGGGCTGCCACGTGGCACCCCGGTATTGGTTGATTGTTTTGTTTGTTAAAATGTATTGGAGTCCATGGGGTTCAACCACCGGACCTCCCCACCGGTGTAAAGCTCTAACAAAGACCTCTCGGCCAATACTCCCACACTTCGTTTCTTACCATATAACCTTTTGCAATATATTTAAATTCAAACCTTTGTTTATGTGGGCGGGGGGTCGGGCTGGGGCTTAGCCCCAGCCCGTGGTCTTTTGTGTTGCGCCATATGACCATTCACCATACGGTGGGTGCGTGCGCAGGAATGTATTTCAAATAGATCCCCCGGTCACGCGCTTGTTGTGCCATGTGACCACAACCGGAGTTTTTAAAACAGTTGTAACGGTTTAAGCCCTTTTTGCCAATACGTGCGGTCATATGACCCATGTGCCTAGGTGCTAGGCGGTTAGGGGCTGGTGCACCCATAATCATCCTACAGTTTGAACCGTTGGCGCGTTTGCACCCGGTGCTGAGTTTTTACGCTATATATTGCGTGTGTGCCAGGTTCATGACACAAGGGTGCGTTTTGTAGATGCAGAGACATCAAGCTTGAAGGGGGGACTTCTAGGAGGCCTATCTTCTTCATCTTTTGGCCGATTGAGGTGCCATAAAAGCCCAGCTAGGGGTTTTTGGACGTCCTGGATCCATTGGCACTATTATCAAGGCCATTTGAAGACTTCGTTTGTAGGTTTTTCACCATTGAAGTTTCAGCAAGCTCCAGGGAGCTTGAAGCCCTCATTGATTGAGGACATGTTTTGGTGAGTCCAATTTGTTTTCTGTGACTGAATAGTCATTTTTAGCTAATTGTTATGCTCTAAACACATTGGGATAGGTTTCAAAGGATTTTGAGGACTTTTACAGGTGTTTTTTCCAAAGAGAAGCTCAGGGAAGCTTATGGCCACATGTAGAAGAGGTCATGCCCGAATGAGCCATGATCCGTTTTCAGAGTTTTATTAGTCATTTTTAGGGTTTTTATGTGCTCTGATCCCAATGGTACAGTCTGTTTTTTCCATTGGAGTTGAGCAGCAGCTTGTAAAAGAACTTTTGACAAATTAATCCCAGAGAGCCAAGTCCATTGATGGAGGCTCAAGGAGATGTATCCCGGAGGGGGGTGAACTCCTTTATCAACTTGTTCTTGTTGTGAGTTTGATGGTTTATTTGCTGCAAGTTGTGTTGATGTGTATTTATTGAAAGTACATATTTAACCATTTAAAAGAACGTTTTCTCACACATGAACATTTACAAGAAGATGCATGAACTTAACACATAATTTTATCTTGCATATTTTAACACATGAAGCAAGGTCCTGTAAAGTTTTATTTTAATGAAGTAGAGGGTGCTTGCATAGCATAACAAGTCAGCCTTCTATTTTCAGATTAGGTGGTATCAGAACATAGTTTGTTTTGCTCATGTATTTGCCATTGATAGCTTGAGATTTAGCCGTTGGTATTTGTGCAAGTTTTGTGTTGAAGTTGGATCTCTTCCAAGGATGGAGGAAGCTTCAAGCATTGATAGTTCTCATACATCTTCATTATCTAAATTCTTTGACAAAGAAGAGTTGCTAACCATGAGATATTTGATGAAAGGGATGTGTGAAGATAGAAATGAGATCATTGTCCTTGAAGAACAGTTGATGGCCATGAATAAGGAGAAAGACCAGCTTCTTGAAAAGTTACATGAGATGGAGATTCAACTCCATGAGGCAAAGGAAACCCTTACCAAGTAC
>JASDQU011103293.1:73443-94481 GCA_032191745.1 Picea mariana
GTCTCCTATATATACCAAGGAGACATTTTCATTTTGAATCATCTTGTACTTGAACATTTAAGTGGGGTAAAAGGAGGTTTCCCCCTCAAAGAGGCTTATTATTTGAAATTATCTCTTTTTCAAGGCCTTGAGTACTTTTTATGAGGTTTTTCTATGCTATATTGGTGTTTGGATCCTAACAGGATCCCATTAGAAATCCACAGTTATGCGTGATTGGGCTAAGATAGTATTGGGGTGGGTGACCTCTCGGGAAGTCCTAGTATTTTACATGCCTATGGAATTTTGTAAAATTAGACCAATTTATCCCACATGCATCATGGGAATTATTTTCCTCTCACTCTCTTATATATAATCGAGGTGAAGGAGGTCCTTTGAGCATGCAATGGAGTGTGATGTAATTGTTATTTGTGAATGAGTGTAGCCGAAATCTCTTTCTCTTTAGAGATAAGCTACCATCATTCTAGCCAATTTGTGTTCTACATTATTTTTCTATTTTATTCATTAATAGAAGTTGGGTTTCACTTTATTTATGTGTTCTCTATCATATTTTTGTTTGTATCTCATTTATTTCTCAGCATAATCCAGTCAGTGGTATCATAGAAATCTAATCCTTTCTCATTTCTCAAAGGATGTCCCCAATGAGGTCAGGATATAGAGAGTTGGGTATCAAGCTAGTTTTTCTTGAGGAAAACTACTCTCGCCATCCCAAGTGACCTCCCATGGCAGAAGAAAAGAGAGATTATGGAGCAGGAGATCCTTTCAAGACGTTTCTTGAGGAATCCCTCATGTGACAGAGGAACGATATGATGGATAACTTTGCTCAGATACTTTTATGACTATCGATGGCGGTTGAAGAATCTTCGACAAAAAACCATTTTGGAGGTGTGACACCCTTCAATGTACAAGACAATTTTGATATCCCATTATTTGAAGGCCAAATAGATGCAAATGATCTAGAAAAATGGTTGAATATGCTAGAAGGTTATTACTCTATCCAAAAAAATTACGAGAGCGCAAAGATCACCTTTAGATGCCTTAAATCCCCTCCCCATGTTAGATCTTGGTGGGAATGTTATTGAGAGAGTTACACCGCATATGAATGTATTACAATTGGGAGAGAACCCACTTGTGAAGCCTTTGTAGATTCCCTCAAGGAGGAGTTCTACCCTGTCAGAAACTATGATGACCAGTACATGAAATGGATGACTCAGGATTAAAAAAGAGACCAGACGATACCAAAGTACACTAACATATTTCATACCTTGCACTCAAAGATGGGTATCAAATACTCTAAGAGGCACCCAGTTTTGAAGTACCATAGGGTTTTGTACAAGTACATTCAAACAAATATGGATTTCTTGGACATTTCCTCACTTGGAGATGCTTATTGATATGCAATCAAAATTGAGTAGAAATTCAAGCAGTGGAGTAAGAGAGAGTTTAGGTTTGCAAATATGCCACAACAAAAGCATGGAAAAGGAAACCATAACTCATAGAATGAAGGGAAAATAAAGGAGATTCAATATCAAAAAATTCATTCCAAGAAACCAACTAATAATGGTGATGGAAAGTCTAAGAAAGACATCAAAAAGTGGAGTGATTTCCACAAAATACCCTGACACAACATCGATAAATGTCGCTCGAAAAAATCATTGGTGGTTGAGATCAAAGACAAAGAATTAAAACCTGAATGATTCAAAGAAAAATAATGGGAAACATATCATCGATGCAGAACCCACTGCTACCATTGAGGTCCCAACAATACAACCAAAAGAACCAGAGGATATTGAGGAGGGGGAGCAACGTTTCCACTGACATATGTGGGTAAAGAGGAGACAACTACATCTCATTGTTGATAGTGGGAGTTAGAAAAAATCAATATCAGTTGAGGTTGTCAAGATATTGAAACTACCAATGATGCCACGCCTCGACCATACACCATCGGATGGTTGATTCGGGAACAAGACATCTGTTCCATCCAACAATATTTCATGCCCTACAAAAACAACCCCTTCAAGGATGAGGTTTTATGTGATGTTTCCCCACTTGAATTATGTGATGTTGTTTTAGTAAAACCATGTATGTGGAAACAACATGATATCTATGAGTCTCGGCCCCATAGTTTCATTGTTACTCTGGAAGGTCAACTCTATCGAGTGCCAAAGTTATCTTTGACTACTTTCACTTCATTGATCTTGGAAAAAAAGTGCCACAAATTAATATCTCATACCAAAGAGTTTTCTCTCTTCATGGTCTAGTCAAAAGGTGAACAAGTCACTGCAACAACTACAGCCTCAGCCCAAGACCTTTCTATCCAATAGAAGCAAGTCGACAAGATTGTACATGAGTAAAAAGATATTTTTTCTTCACCTACGGGGGTTCCTCTACACTACCATGTCCCGAAGTCCTTTGAATTGGTGCTCGGTGCTCCCTTACCCAATGTTCCAATCTATAAATGCTCCCTTCCAAAGAATGAGATTCTTCCATATGTTCATCGTAGCTCTATTGGCCATGGACCTTTTCAGGTGTGCTTGGGGTTCCAACCATTATCCCCCATTTACATATATCTTATTGTTTCATCTTCACCAATAGATTCCTCCCACACTTAGACCAAAGAATATCATGCAACCAGATTTTTTAAACAGATCTAGCACCTCCACCAATAGGTTCATGGCATCCTTCCACAACCCAATTACAAGCAAGAAAACTACTTCAACAAGGAAAGCGACTCACAAAAGTTCATATTTAGAAAAAGTTTCCCTGTCTCTCTAGGGAATTCAATGCAATGGGGACCATTTCTTCCTAAGGGGGGAGGAATGATCCCAAGGGATCTCGGTGGCCATCCACCTTCTCCAATGAATCAACATTTATGAGCTTGTGCTTTTGATAAACCATGGCATTCACTCTTTCGATGGGGAATAATTGTAATCCCATATCCATTAGTAATGTAATGTAATGCCTACAATGTTAATGCACTGGATACCATTAGAAATTTACAGTTAAGAATTCTTGGGATAGAGTAGTATTGTGATGGGTGACTTCTTAGGAAGTCCTAGTGTTTTACATGCCTATGGGATTTTGTAAACTTAGACCAATTTATCCCACATGCATCATGGGAATTATCCTCCTCTCACTCTCTCATATATAATCGAGGAAAAGGAGGTCCTTTGAGCATGGAATGGAGTGTGATGGAATGCTTATTTTAAAATTAGTGTATCCAACATCTCTTTCTCTCCAAAGATAAGATACCACCATTCTAGTCAGTTTGTGTTCTACAATGTTTTTCTATTTTATTCATCAACAAAAGTTAGGTTTCATTGTATTTATCTGTTCTATGATATATTTTAATTTGTATCTCATTTCATTCTCATCATAATCCAGACCATGAGAAGACTCTATGAGACAATTCAAATGAGGTGAAGCTTGGGAAGAACCGAAAGAACTCACCAATCTAATTTTGAAATGGATGAAACAAGTGATGAATCTTGGAATATCAAGAGAGACTGTGTATCTCAATGATTCATGAAAATACAAGAGGCTTTGGTAGAATGGATGAATTTGATGTACAGATGGAGTCCAAAAACATCGAATTGAATGCATTGGAAAGGGGGAATAAGAATTTGAAGCATGTTCTGTTGTGAGAACTCAAGGAGTAGAGCACCCAACATGAAGACAACATAGAATTGAAGGATCAATCCATGCTGCTTTAAAAGAATGGTAAGGTGGTTGAGTGTTAATTATGTTCACACAATCATCTTGTGAAGGAATATATGATGAAAGGAAGGTTGGCTTTGTTGGTTGAAAAAGAGGAGGCTCGAATCACACCAACAATGAAAGAGCATGAACCCTTGACATAGACGGTTCAAGTGAAGAAACCAATGGAGGAAATGAATGAAATCATGTAAATGTTGGTGGAACACCTACAATATATTTTTGAATGTAACAATAAGTGGGTTGAATATGGAAGCTTCGGTTGACACTGGTGTAACCCACAATTTTGTGATCAAGTGATCTGTGAAGTCACTTCATTTCAAACATGACAACAACACTGGAACGTGTAAAGCGACAAACTCAGTCGTAGTGTCAATTATGGGGATAGTTCGCTCTACACCATTGAGAGTGGGGGGGTTATTTGAAAACATGGATCTATTGGTAGCTCCATTGGATGATCATGTTATTATCTTAGGGTTGGAGTTCCTCATACTTTCTAAAGAATATCCTATCATTCACGAAAGTCTCTTAGTATTCTTGGATGAGGCCAGAACACCAAGAGCATCCTTGACAATGGAGAGGAAGCTAGAGAGGATGCCTAGGATATCTATGATCAGGTTGGTAGAAGGAGTCAGTGGAAGCCTGAATGAGCCTTGCAACTTGACAGAATAGTAATAATTCATCCACACCATAGCATCTTTGAGTAGTATGGGGAAAGAAGAGAAATAATTTACAGCTACGAAGACTTCGGTGAAGAAAACCATGGGGAACGTTGGTTGATTGAGGAACCCACAGAAAAATGAACATGAGTGTAGGGGATAGTTGGACTCTTCACTTGATAAGATCATGGAGCAAAGGGGGGATCACCAAGTAAATTCTTATCAAATACAAGCTAGATACGTTGTAGAGGATCGAACAATAGACTTACCCACCACAGAGACTTCAAGGGTCAAGTCAAGGGACTATACATGGAGGCACTTGGTCAACTGGACTTGGAGATGGACGTGGAAGAGGTAGGAGTGGAATTTTGAAACCTCGCAGTGATCATGAAATTTTGGATAAACTCCATGGGAATATATGACTTCCAACCTACTACAAAATGACTTGAGAAGTCAGGATGCATGTCGAAGGAAGTTAGGCTGGTATTATGATACTTGCACACAAATAATAAGTTAGATATGATGTACACCAATATCCTTGGTGGAGCATATTGGGAACACTCTGCCTACTAAAATAATAAGACAGAGATGCACTTCTAGGAGCAAGTAATGCAATTGATGATGCCTTGAAGAGGTGTCATGGAAAAAATCAAGCGAGGAAGTTGTGAAACAATGCATGGGTTGTGGAGGTGACTTTTCAGACTATGACAAGGGGCAAGACCTTCTCTATAATTCAAAGGTTCAATAGAATTTAGGCTAAGTGGAGTGAACATGTTGAGGCTGTAGTGGTTGACTCAACAAGATCAAGAAGAGTTGGACAAAGTGATGATGAGGAAAAAAAAAAAGGGTTTGTTGAATGTGGAGATGTGCATTCTCTAGGGACAAACACGATAGGTGGAATGATCACCCAATTAATTTTGAACTTGAGAGGATCCATTGTACATGATGCACAAATGACAGAGTCAAAGTATCGAATCCATCAGGGGTCAATAGTATCCATCACTTGGGCACACTTTGAGCATCTTCTTGAGGGAAAGACACTTTAATATTAGTTGTGGAGATAGTGGTTGTTGAGTAGTGTCGATATCAGGAGATGGGGTAGAGGCACCATGAAAATCGACGAATGTTTTCTAGGACAAAAACAACTTGGAGTGGGGGAGAATGTAAATACCTCCATGACATCCACTGAACCTACGTGCTCCTTGGGAATACTTGGAGATGAATCAGGAAAGAGAAAAGAAGGGGCATGCGATTGGTTGGGTGAATGAAGTCATATAAGCATGGGTAGGAGAACCTTGGGAGAAAGATGGTGAGGTGTAGCACCAAGGGGCATGTGCCTCACTTTCCTTATGATGGATGATGGATACTTGGGTTTCATTTGGGAAAGGACGGGGAAAATTGGGCATGTGCCCAAGGATTTGACCCACCTGCCCTTGGCAACATGGACACATTGGAGAGGTTGAATGACCCCATATACACACCCACGAAGAGTCTCATCGGTCAAATTGAATAAATGAAAAAGGAAAGGGTGAACCAAAGAGGTTTTGGAGTGTCAACATGAGGAGGGAACCCAAGGTTGGGGTGTGTCGGTCTCAAGGGACATGAAGTTTTGATGAGTGCATTCTTTCATGAGTGCATCGATACGCAAAGGGGAACATCAATTCGTTTGGGCATGCTGGTCATGGAAGGGACATGACACACCCAAAGGATGTGATTTTTCATGAAGTGGATGTTTGGAGTCCATATAAGAACACAAAGGTGCACAACCAAGGAAGCCATCGAGGAAAGGAGTCAAGCTACCTAAGGTAGAGTTTTGAGGTAGGGAAGAATGAAGTTGAGTTGCAATGACATGAAATATAAGTAGCCAAGAGTGGGATCCATAAGGGATTTTGAGGAAATCTTGTCATAGGTTTGGGTGAGGAATGTTATGAGGAAGAACCAAAATTCTTTGTTAGCTAGGTGAAGTCTTGCAATAGAGAAGAGGCAGTAATTATGCGGTGGATGCACGTCTAGGGTGCATTGTAGGGGTTGCAAAATTTGTTGCAATGGAGAGTCTTGGAGGGGAGAATCTGTGGATGAGTGAATTGGTGAGGTGAGGTGAGTTGTGCGAATCTACCCAAGTTGTAAACCGATCCAGTAGTTCTCATATGGTTACTATTTTGCAATAATAAGACTTAGTCGGGTGTTAGGAACATCTTGTGCCACCCACACTATATTTGTGTGTCTTTTATTTGTTTCAAAAGTTTTTTGTTTGTTTCACATGTTCATGGATGTATGCTTAAATAAATAAGTGTCAAGATTTTAAAAATATTGTATAAGTATACAAGTGAGATGGATAGAGTAGGAGTGTGATCTCTCATGGCCTAAAATAAAGTATGTGTATGATTTAGGTGAAGAGGCGTAGTCCGGGAAAAGTATCCTTCATGTTTCCAAGCAACAAAGTGTGAAATTTCACGGTTCCACATGCTCTCAAGAGGAGTATGATCGTATGATCTGGATAGGAATCATGTGGGGTTGTGAAACTTTGGATGATATTCTTCATAGAATACTTTGGCTTAATGTGCACAACTCATGAAATTTTGGTGAAGAAAATTTATCTCATGTGGATCGCATGAAAACAAAGTTTGGTTGCGCCACGCTTTTGAAAAACATCCTTCACATGTATCACATGAAACAAAATTTAGGTGCAATACACATTGAAACTATAGAATTTTGTTGAAACCTGCACAAAGAATAGCTAGCAACAATTCACACAAATCTTACAAATTTGAGAGAGAGAGAGAGGAAGAGATGGAGAGAAAGAATAAAGAATTGTATTAACCAAAAAGAGAGAATGGAAAATACATGTGATATACTCTACATGGATGAACTAATGCACCATAATAGTGATCTAGACAGATGTGAACACACACTAACATACTCTAGTTTTAACTTCCACTTAGTCCTAGTTAAATGGTCATGCAATCATGAGTTAACTAGCTAAGCAGAAGTGGAGTGAGAAGAATCTCATGCATGCACATGTGTGGTGATTTCCTAGTGATGATCAAAAGGTAAGTGCGCCCTCATGGTGATGATTCTGAGGTGAGCATGCAATGCTTGGAAATAATATAGAGATTTCCATGCAAGACTCTACTTCACTAGTCTAACTTAAGTTCTATTGAGTAATGAATAAAGAGTATGTAACTCCCTCATCTAGAGGATAATATTCTCATCTAGGGGAGAATATCTTTTACTAAAGGATCCCTCAACATAGATAAATGTATGCAGGAAAACTAAAATGAGCCCAAACATGTTGGAACAAATGTGCAATCCCTTGTCCTATTCAAAATTTTCTTACAAGGCACCAAAACACACATTTTTCTAATTCTATTCACTACAACATATAGATAATCATGACCTTTCCTAGGCATATGAAAACCCCCTGGAAAATCCATAGACACACTTTCACATGGATGATAAGGTAAAACAAGTGGCATATATATAACCCATTTTTTTGTTACTTGGTTTGCTAGTGGCACACATCACACATACTTTCACATATTTGGACATAGTTTCATACATCTAAGGCTAGTAACAATAGTGTTGTAACTAAGCTTTAATTTTCCCTATACCAACATGACCATAAATGAGAGAAGTAAGTGATTCTCTAATTACATGCACTCTTTCAACTCGTGGAATACACAATTTACCAAGATGATGTAAAAAAAAAATCATGTACATGATAATCTAATTCTTCCACTTTAGTACTATGGATTAGTGTTTCATAAGAATCCTTAAAATATTCATCTCTACCATATTGTACAATGTAACTTTCATAATCTAATGAACTAAGCTATAAAAAAATTGATGCATTAACATAAGGTCTAAATAACATATCAAAAACTTTGTTTTGTATACCTTTCTTATACATGATGACCAAATGGAATTGTTGTAAGAATCCCATGCACTGCAAATGATGTGATTTTTGTAGCTTGGTTTGTGATTGGAGATACTGCAAATGATGATGATCCATATGGATAATTGTCTCTTTTCCCATCTAATAGATTTTCCACTTCTTCACACTCTGAACCAAAGCATAAAATTATTTTTCATAAGTAGGATAATTTCTTGCTACAAGATTTAAGGTCTCAGAATAGTAACAAACTAGTTTCATCCTTTGAATTAATAGTACTCCCATAGCATAATCACTTGCATCAGTTTCAATCTCAAATGTTTGTTGTAAATATGGAAATGTTAGAACTGGGGGTGTGATGATATTTTCTTTCAATGTCTTGAAGGCTTTTTGTTGTTTAACTTCCCATTGAAAGACCTACTCTATACTTGTCGAAGCATGTAAAGGAGATGTTATAAAATCAAAGTTAGCAGTGAACTTTATCCAATATTGAACTGACCCCAAGAAGATCTTAACTTATGTTACATTATTAATATTAGGACACTTCATAATGGCTTCAACTTTAGAGGGATCAATTTTCTATTAATTACCTCCAACTATGTAGCCCAAATAAACTAAAGATATTTTCCCAAACTCACATTTTGACGTCTTTAAGCACAATTTCTCCTTTTTTAAAACATCTAAGACTTTTGTAACATGCTTTACATGATCTTCCCAAATTTTAATAAAAATCCATATATCATCTAAGAACACTATTAGAAAATCATCTATGAATGGACTAAATGCATCATTAATAACCCAGATGAAAGTAGAAGAAGCATTACAAATCCCAAAGGGAATAACCAACCATTCAAATAAACCTTGTTTTGTTTTGAAAGTAATTTTCCAAATATCATCTTCAGCAATACTTACTTGATGATAACCACTTGTTGGCGCAAGTTTTATCATACCATGGTCATTCTCAGGTTACCAACAAAAGGTACCGTGTAGTCTAGAGCATTGGTATTTTCATCTCCTCTGAAGAGAAGAAGTCTCAATCGAAGCACTGTTGAGATAGATAGATAGCGAAGGGTAGGGAAAATACTTAGGAGGATCCATAGAGCCTTCAAGACTCATTTTTGATCCTTCGCAAGAGACATGAACATATCATAGACATACATGTGCAAGAATTGAACATAGTTACATTGCGAGCAAGCATTTAAATGTAGAACCATCAAATAGAAATCATAAGCCATAAGGAAATATTGTAATGCATAAGTAAACACACAGAGACACATCATATTTGAAAATTTAGGTCCTTCTTCATATTATCTTCAGAATCTTTCTCTGATTACTGACTCAGAATTACACAGTAGTGCGTTGTACAGACTCTTGGGTCTAGACTCATGTCGCAGAGCTCCAATTCTCAAATTGATAGATCCCATTCATTACAGACTCAAAACTTGAATTAACTCGACTTACAACAATCAACAACAACTAATCCGATTGGGTCACAACAACAAGAATGACTAAATCAATAAACCCTTTTACAATTATGTTCATCTCTATATATAATCTGGGTTGTGCCTTCCTTCTTAGCTTGCATGCTTTCTTGTTCTATTGCAACCGTTTGTTTCTTAGATGGCATTGCATTGACTTTTGAAACTGCTTTCTATTTCTCTTTCTCCATGCCTTTGATGAAGCTTGTGCAACTCGTGCTCAGTAAAAACTTGCTCAATTCCTTATCCAAAAAATGAAGGGCCCAAGAGGCTTCGACCACAATCTTTGACTCGCCCTCAAGTAAAGTGCTTGGTTCTTTCACATCCTCCAAGAGCATCTGTTGTTTTCCCTTGTCCTTCTTTTCTTCTTCCTTGGGATCTTCTGTATGTGATTTCTCTTCTTTTACCTCTTCAAATGAAGGGCCCAACTATGGTACTAACTCTAAGGCTTGTTGTTTCACCCCTTGAAATCTTCCAACCTTGTCTTTCCATTTCTGGGCAAGGAGTGATGCCTTTGCAAGAAACTGTTGGGTCGTCTCTTTGCTATACTCCTTTGGCTTGGCCTCGACCAAGAAGTTCCACTAGGAATCTGCTGTTGCATAAAATTGATGCATTTTCTTGTAGGTTTTCTAAATTACAGGTCAAAAGTCGCATAACTCCTTCTTAGCTACGGACTGTGCCTCAAAGAGTTTATTCAGTTCATTGTCGACTTGTTGGATTTGGTTGAACTTCTATTGTTGCTCCATGGGGTCCATTGTGGCTACAACTTCTTTGTTCAACACCTGGATCTTTGTGTGCACCTCCTCCAAGACTTGGTTTCATCGAGCAATGATGCCCATCCAGACACTGACTTCCCTGAAGATTTTGGTGCATTCCATTGTGTGCTTGTGTAGTGCTGCTTGGGCATTGTTACCTTGCAATTTTATCTTCTGCATCTGCTCTTGCAGCTACTAAGGCTGCTGCTCTGCTTCATGCCAGACTTGTTGTATCTTTGCTTCTAGTTTCTCGGCGCGAGTAGCAAGTTGTGTCCATGCTACTTGTAGCATCTCTATCTGTTGCTCTGGCTGATCAACCTCGTTAGCTTAAGGTAGGTCGAGCACAACCTTCTGAATCTTCGGCTAGGCTTCAACAATTCTTTCCTGTACTTTTTCCAGATTGCATTGGACTTGGAGTTTTTCATGTGCTTCCTACATTCTGCATGTTTGTGTGACTAACTCTTCCTTCCTTTCAACCTCGGTAGATCTCTCGGCCTCCTGGAGCCTTTTCTCTAATTGTTCTATCGATGCTCAGATTAGTCCAAATAATTGTGTTGCTAACCACTGTACCAGGTTGGCGGATGAAGGAGCTATGTCACTGGGTGCTCATGTCTGCAGTGGAATTCCATTGGTCGTTGAATGGTCCAAGCGGGTTTCTACCTCCTTCTCCATTGGTGGTGCTGGTGCGATCCTCAACCTTAGCACTATGAGAAAATGAGTCATAACCTATGTTCTGTCTATGTAGAGTTGCATAAATTCTATGCATTGCTGAGGGTTCTAGAGAACCCAGTCCATTTATGCTCGTGTGGATGTTGTATCTTGCCTAGTTGTTGATTCTGGTTCATTGTGATCATCTAGTATCTATGGCTCTTCTGGTGCTTCTGCTTCACGTGCCTTGATTTCTTGGGGACCCTCACCCTTGGCAGGTGAGGTGATTTGCTGGTTTCTTTCGACTTCTATCCCCTCTCTAGTTCAGGCATCTTTTTATTACGTTGAAGACTTAGGTTGTTGTTCCTGAGTGTCTGGATTCGGATCATTCAACTTCATGCTCGGCTCTGATGCTTTGGGGTCTGGACCAGAAACTTATGATGTTGGTTTGGGTGACTCTCAAGTTATTTCTACGAATCGTCGCTCCACTATCTTTGGTTGATCGAGTTGCATCGGCTCTGGAGTTGTGGTATGATGTGGACTGGTGGTGGCAGGGTTTGGTGATTGTGGTGGTGGTGGTGATGGAGGGTGCTTAGTGACGAATGTGGATGGAATTATTTCAGTCTCTGGGTCATCCTGAATATCAATGATAGTAGTGGCTTTGACTACTGTGTAGGTGCGGGGAGCAACTAATGAAAGGGGTTAGGGTTCAAAGGTTTGTTTGGTGAGACCTCGGTTCTGGGCCTCTTCACCAATGGTTTGGTACCGATCACAACACCCAAGATCTAGTTAACATATGCATCTGACAACATGGCATCATCTGGTAGATAACAGAGGGCCGGTCTTTTCCTCTGCTCTAACTATTGTATCTCTTCTTTCGCCTTGGAGTCTGATTGTACCAGAGCCTTTGACTTCTTCGGCTCTGGGCTTGAGCTTGGTCCTTCTTCTTCTTCCTTGTATTTTTTATTCAGCAGCTCCGTAGGAAAAATGTAATTCATCCCCAAATTACGTGGGCCACGTTTGACCCATGGCCATGACATGACTTCCTTGTAATATGCCTCCTCGTCTAGATAGAATGGTAGCATCCTTGTGTGGAAATGTTCCCTGCTGACATGTATCAACCAGACAAATGTATTCTATCGGTTCATGTTGAAGGAAATAGTTCTCGTATTACAGTTGAGAATATCCTATGAGATACGCAACCTCTGTGTTGCATCTATCAGACCATTATACCATTTAGTAAATGATGCGGTGTTGAAGGAGGTATTCTCCGAGTCTGGTCTGCACTTCCATGGCTCAAGCATCTTCGCCATGCAGCCCTTATCTGGTATTATTGGCGGTCTGCCCATAGGTGGATTCCATTTGAACATTGTGAATGCCACCAGTAGGTATCCATAAGTGAATGTTCCTCCCTTATCATGCGCTTCCTTGCAAGCTACTAGTAGTTCCTCCAGCAGGTAACTACACCAATTGAACACTACTCCATTGGTGCAAAAGTAGGCGACTGATAATGCATCTAGAGTGCATTCACCTTTATAGTATGATCTCATAACCTTGTTGGCTATGATGTAACAACTAGTCTATACTGTCTCAGGTAGTATTGGTTTGATTACTATTGTGCATCTTCCCCTCTTCATGTTGAATTTCTCATACAGGCTAAGCTCGCCTTTCTTTTTCCTGTGCTTACTGGGACCCTGGAATCCTTTAGACACATTCTCTCCTTGGGAGGATAGTCCAGTAAGTTGTTGGATGTATTCAACATGGATTGGATACTGCTTATCCAACCATAGAATTCTATCATGCACCCTTCTTATCAGAAATTTCGTGCACCGCTCAATATCACCCGTGGTAGCAAAGATAGGTAGGTATCTCAAGTTCATGATGGTCGAATTGAATAAGTTGATGAAGTCTTCTTTTGGCACAAATTACATACCTTCGATTCCATCTAGGGCCATCTCCCAAAAGGCATTTGTGTGCATTTGTGGGCACAAGACTGAATCTATGAGGTCAAGGTCGAGGATCTTAACATGCTCCACTTTCGCTTTGAGATCACCCACAACCTTGACCTGACGGTCGCACGGCTCGTTTGGTACCACTTCTTTAGACATGGAACTTCGACTAGCTGTGGCTCTCGGAATTCAAACTTCTATGGAAAGATAAGGGATGTACATTTCACAATGGTATAGGATGGTTTTCTCTATTGAATTTGGAAATGGCTATGCTTCTTTTGGAACTTATGCATTCATGGGTGAGTACTCAGGGCATTATATTTGGCTTAACGTGCAAGTTTAGCAATAACTGTTGTGCATCATGACTGTATGGACACAATGAGATATGAGTTGTCTGATGAGACAATTTAACAGGGTAAATCCTATTGGGCGATTCTGGTATTTACTTATTTGCATGAGTGGAATAGGGACGTGGATGATTTCATACCTTTTCATTTGACGATTGGGTATCCTAGCGCAAACTTTGATGGCATCTTTGCATAACATGGATTTATGGCTTAACAAACTTTAGATGTGGTACCGAATGGAAATAAAGGTTGTCGCTAGACTAGGTTCGTGTAATATATGGGTTCAGATCATATTCAGATTCATCCTTTCTCCGACCACAAAGGTTGTCTTCATCATATTAATTACCGTCATTAATGGATTCTCTTAAGATTTGGATCCTGCACTGCTGATTCATTAGTTTTGTATCAAACAACACTTAATCAAAAAATGAATTATGGCACAACACTGCATGTATTGACTTTATTACTGAATTTACAAAAATTTTCAGAAAACTCAAATCTAACTATTGTACAAGCTCTTTTGGACTAGAGCGATAGTCCCTCTTTCTCAGTTTTGAGATAGGTAGTGCTTCAGGCGAGTGCTATTCACCCATCCTGGTCGCAACACACCATCCATTTGTGCACGTCTAACTACTCCTAAGGATCAAAACTCCACAATCATAAATGGTCCCAACCAGTGCATACACAACTTTCTAGGATGCTTCTAGTACTGGCTATGGTAGAGTAGCACCTTGTATCCTTGCATGAATACCTTGGTCGTAATGTGCCTATCATGCCAAGATTTTTGTCTTGATTTTTCAACTGATTGATGAAAGTCTGCTAGAAATCTGGTCTCTTCGAGTTCTTGTAGTTTTGTAAGTCTCTGCGCAATGGATTCCTTTTCTTTCATGCATGTGACTTGTGCAATATACAAACTTGGAGTGATGAAATCTCCAGGCACCACTGTCTCTCTCCCATAAACCAACTGGAATGGCATGTACCTGTGGAGTTTCTTTGTGGTTGTCCTGTAAGCCCATAGTACAATTGGAACTCGGTCATCCTAGTCCTCCCAGTTTGCGCAACAGACCTTTGTTAGTCCCCTTTCCAGAATTTTGTTGAAGGCTTCAACTATTCTGTTGGCCTGTGGGTGGTATGGACTACTCTTGTGATGTTGAATCAGAAATTTTTCTATAGGTGTTGCTATAGTGCTGCTAATGAAATGAGCTTCCTGATCACTTGTTAGGCTCCTGGGACATCTAAACCAAGTAATGATATTCTCGAAAATGAACTTGGCAGAAATATTTGTCGAACAGTCTTGTATAACTGCTGCTTCTACCCAATGGGTAAGGTATTCATTCATGGTAATGATGTACCTAGCCTTTGAATGTTTGGTTGTGGGGTTGATTGGTCCAACAAAGTCAACTGCCCATTTCTCAAATTTTTGTAGAGATCTAACTGGTTGTAGTGGTAGTTCATCTCAGTGTGAAGGCTTGCCCATGCGTTGACAAACATCACACAATCTAGTGTATACTTTTGCATCCTTGAAGAGTGTTTCCCACCAAAGTCCTGCGTGTATAACTTTATGTGTCATGGCCTTTCCTCCTACGTGGCCTCTTGCAAATCCACTATGGCATTCCCAGAGTATATCCTGCCTTTCATGATCCAAGACACACCCTCTAAGGATGCTATATAGCCCTAGCTTATACAACTATCCAGCGATCAGCTGGTAATCTACTGCTCTAACAACCATATGGAATTCCTGGGTTGCAAAATAGGTTTCAGGATAAGCCCATGTACTAAGAAATATTTCTATGTCCTCTAGGTATTTCGGTATGGCCTCAATCCCGAACAAATATGTATCTGGGAGCTGATCATATACCGCTCTGCCACTTTCCTCTGACTCTAACCTAGATAGGTGATCAATTCCTACGTTGCATCTTCCCGTCTTGATGATAACTTCAAAGGAAAATTCCTAAAATAACAATAGCCATCTACAAATTCTCTCTTCCAACACAGGTTTGTTAACTAGATATTTCAATGCAGAATGATCAGTAAAGAATTTGAAATGAGACCCTAACAAATAATGTCTAAATTTATGCAAAGCATAAATCATGGCCAAACCCTCCCTTTCCATCGTTGTGTAGTTGTGTTCTTCTTGTGACAGCTTCCAACTTGCAAAATAGATAGGGTGATACATAGCTCCATCTCCAGGTTGCGTTAAGATGGCTCCTAAGGAAATTCCTGAAGCATCTACATGGATGTGAAATTTATTCTCCCAGTTTGGGAATATTAGAATCGGTGTTGCGATGAGTTTCTCCTTAAGTTTCTCAAATGATTTATCACATGTGGGAGTCCATTGGAATGTTTTAGCCTTTTTCAGTAGGTTTTCTAGAGGTTCAGTAATGTTGGCATATCTTCGAATCAACCTGCGATAGTAACCTGTGTCCTAGTGTGGAGCACAATAGATTAGCACTCATGGGTGGTGGCATATTCACAATGACCGCAACTTTGGATGGATCTACCAATACTCCTTCTCGCCAAACTATATGGCCCAACAAATTCCCATGTGGTACACAATAAATACAATTTCTGAGATTCAATGATATTTGCAACTCTCTACATCTGTCAAACATTAGCCTTAGCAGTGCTACATGTTCCTTGAGAAGGCTATATAGTTTCCAATCATCCATATATACTCTATAAATTTGTGAATGAACTCTCTAAAAGATGCTATCACAATCCTGGAGAAAACTGTGGGGGCGTTATTTCATCCAAATGTCATCACGTTGTATGAAAAAGATCCCCATTCTGTTATGAAAGTGGTCTTTCTTTTGTCCTCTTTAGCGATCCTGACTTGATGGTATCCTGAAAATTCATCTGTGAATGAGTATGTTTCCTTTTCCGCAACCTATTCTAGCACCTCATCTGTAAAGGGTGTTGGGAAGGGGTCATGTACACAGGCAAAGTTGAGACTTCTGTAGTCTACACAGACTGTAATATCCTTTGTCTTTCTTTCTTTGAATGACTATGGGGTTGACCCACTCTACTTTTTCTACTGCAAAAATGAGGCTTGCTTCCAACATCTTATCTATATCCTTCTTAACCTTCTCTTTTACTCTTGGGTTAATATGGTATGGTCTATGTCTGATAGACTTGGATCCTGGTTTCAACTCAATCTTCATTTCTCCCATGACTCCTTTGATTCCCTTTAACTCGAAAAAAGTATTTGGGAACAAATCCTCATATTTCTGTGGTAAACTCTGTATTTCTTGAATGGTTTGCTCATCCCAGTAATCTACCACCATAGCTATCTTGGGTTGCTCTGCTGTCCCTATGTTGATTTTACACAATTTTAATGGGTGATTGTAGGAAATATTGGTCTAGATAGGTATGGTGTTTTGAATTTATCTACTCCCCTCTATCTCTTTGATGGCTAGGTTTCTCAATTATTCTAAGTCATATAGGCTTTCTGACTCTTTTCTAGTCTGATAGCATTCTATAAGCTTCTCAGTTGAGGGAAAGTAGAGATTTTTCTGAAGTCCTTGGCTATGTTTGGCACATACCAATAAGTTTGATTTCTGATTACCATTATCCATAAAAGGAAATTATTTAATCTTTTGCAAGGCTACTTCAAGCTCAGGGTACTTACTTGTGAATGATAAGTCCTTGCAAAAATTAGTTGCCAGTGTTTTCCAATCATTGGTTTGTCTTCTGGTTTCCTCATGTATAAACCAAGCTTTCGGGATTGGACCTAGAGAGTGGGGAAATACCTGAATCTAGAAGTGAGAGTGTATCCCCGCATCTTGCCATTGTGTCATGCATTGTTCAATGTGTATTCTAGGATCTGATTCTCCACTGAACAGTTGTGCAACTTGAAGATCCGTTTGCATCTTTGATTCCAACTACTCCTTATTCTGGAACCTGTACTTGATAGCTTGCTTCACCTTGTCCCAAGTGTTGAGTATGGATTTATGATTGGCCCACCATCTGGCGGGGTTTCTTTGAAAGGCTACATCTAGTACCGAGATTCTTTGATCTTCTCTTACATTTTCCTCCATCTTATGCAAAAAACTGTCAAGATCCGAGGTTCCATCATATACTGGGTGTTCTCTAATTTCAATCCCAACCCATCTGGTCGCTTTGATAGTTGAACATATTCTTGAGAATATTTCGTGTGACCCTTGTTGCCAACTGTCAAAATCCAATTCTGAATATTCATTTGCTGACTGTATACTTCTCCAACTTATTGACCCATTGATGATGCGGTTTATATAATCGTTTCTTTTCCCAGTTGTTACAATGTACAACTAGTCCAAGTCTTCTCCTTCCATATTATTGTTTGTTTGTTCTATATACTTGGGTCCCACATATGGATCCAAAGGTTGAGCTACCTTGATTCCCTCAGCCTCAAAGGTCATGGTATATTTCTTTAAGTTGATTACTGCATAATTATCATAGGCCCAATCAATGCCAAGTAGTGCAGGGTAGGGGTCCTTATCTACCATGATCTCAATGAATTCAAAGTCAACCATTATTTTTACTCCTGCTAAATCTATTCCCATGTTCTCCAGTCTTCCTATGGGTAAGATACAGTATTGGTTTTACATTCTTAACTGAATTTGGGAATAAGTTAGCCTCAGTTTTCCTAAGGCTTCCAAGTCTTCTTAGGCAGAATGTTCACATATGACCCTAGGTCCAACATGACGTCTTTAATTTCAAATTCATATAACTAGATTATTAATCTGAATTCCTTGTCAGTTCGTACTTTTCTTCGTTGCACTCTCTTAGTACTTTTCTCAGGAAGATTGGCCCTTATCCTTGCTTCTAGGGGTTCTTCGTTCCCTAAAACTAGGTATATCACATTGCGCAACTTTTTTGTTAGTTGATCATTCCCTATAATGTCAAAGAATAATTGAAACCAAAAGACAACTACGTTTTGAGGTTGCTCAGGTTGTCTTGGTATGACTATAGGGTTTTTGGGTGTAGGGGGTGAAGCAGGGACTTGTGCCATCTTAGGGTAAACAGTCAGTTGGGGGAGATTCTCTCACATATCAGGACTAGGAATATTCTAAAATACTTCTATGGAATCCTTAAAGAACAAATTTTGTTTTAGAGGTTCATACCAGTCTCCCTTAGGTGATACTTTCTAGATCTGAGGTAGAGCATCAACATCATCTTCTGTCCTCACTCCTCCTCTAGTAATGATATTAAGGTTGGGAAATTGTCCCTTTCTAACCCTCTTGATTTCTAAACTAATGAGGTTAGTTCCTCTTTATCGTACTCTATCTTCCAACTTTGTAATTAATTCTGGGAAATCTTCAGTTGCATGTCCGTTGTTTCTGCAATGAGAGCACCATGGATGCCTTGGATGAGGACAATGTCTATCTAAGTGACCTTGCTCATCACAGTTATAACATATTCTTGGTCCTCTTCCCCAGTGTTTCCTCCTCTGAATTCTCCTCCAGTTCCACCTCTTCGACCTCTTCCTGGTCCCTGAGGGTTTTTCATTCACCCTTAATGTTGTTCGGTCTAACATGTCTGCAAGTGCATCCAACACTCTACATTGATTGGTAGTATCTGTGGTAGATGTGCATAACTCATAGTGTACTGTGTTTGGTACTGTCGAATATTTATGCATGATGGGGCATTGTCTTGGCCCATGCCCATGGGTTCAACAGATTTCACAATACTCAGTTGTTGCTGTTGCTTGGCCTCTTGGGAAATCAAGATACGGGGTGGGGTTATGGAATGGTGTTACGAGGGAAAAACTCTCTATGGTGAAGGGTAAACTACAACAGATAGGTATGACTGCAGAAATCAACTCAATTCCAACATATGCTATATAAACTAATGTGCAAGATAAGAAAGAGGCCTACCTTGATCCAACGTTTGATGGTGTTCCACCATTGAGCACTTCGACCCAAATCTTTATACCTGCAATAAGTTATTAAAAAACAAGAAGAGCAGGTATATAGTGATGATATAAAGGGGTTAGCACATTAGATATCATAATCCATCAATAAACATTACAAACATTCCCATGGATAATAATCATACATTTACAATATACAAATAGGAACGAAAAAGAGTATTTCTATTAATAATTGATCAGTAGAAGTGACAACAATACAAACTTCTGTGACAGCACGGTTCAAAACCAAGAAACCAAGTTCCTTCAAACTGGGCCTCCACCACTTCAATCCTCTACCAAAGGAAAGCTCACAAGAGAGAGTCAATGAGGTTCTCTCAACAATAGGGAAAGATCTTGGGGGCTAAACACTGTGTTCAGACTTGAGGGACAAGGGGATGCAGACTCAATATGAAGTAATTTCTCCAGAGAAACTTTTCTCTCAAAGTTGAAATTCTTTCTCCTCTTTTTCCATAGCTTGAAATTGTTCTTTTATAGACTTTAGAATGCAACTGAAGGGCTGGGTCGGAACATTTCCAGTATGTGGAAGGCCAAGGATTAGAGATCTTCTGTCGTGACATGGAAACCCAACTTCATTTTGTATTTTCTAGCACAAATCTCGATGTACACGGGATGTAGTGGAGCAACCAACGTATATGCATCTTGCATAACTGATAGGGAGCGTATGTGGAAAAATGCATATTTTTGGCTCTGGATTCATCAAAAAGGGATGAAAAGTCTACATAGAGAAATGGAAAAAGGCCCTCTATGCAAGATAGAAAAGGTGATGCAAATCTCGCTATAACAGATGCCCCCTAATGTGTGAGATTAGAGGAGTATATGTGATGATCGAAATACATTATAAATAACCCAGAAGTGGAGTGGTAGAGAACCAATTGGACAAACTCAATTGTTTAACACATTATGTACTAACTTTGCATACATGGCTGCCAAGAATACAATGCATATCCATGTGGAAAATATACCAAACAAGTGTTCATGGCCATGAATAGACGAATATGAATGTGGTTGTATGCCAAAAGTTTTCATAGTCATGAACAAGGCCCAGTGAAACTAGCCTCAAAATCAATCTGAATATATTTGTATACCATGACATACAATCTGATCTCCCATGATCACTAAAGTCGAATAAGTGTTGGTCCAATGAAAGAGAAGAAACAACTCAAGAAAGTTGTGGCCAAATAGTGATATCTTCAAGTCTTCTACACAATGTGCCAAGGTGCAAGTCTATATCATGTAAAAAAAGGAGTTGAGGTTGAACATGATGAGACATATTTTGATTACCAGTCATTGAGGTATACCATTAACAAATGCGAGACAACCTACCAATAATTAAAGTAGGTATCAAGGCATCAAGCACATTTATATAAGTGCGAATACATGAGTTGGTGTCGAACACTTGAGAAATCCATTGATCATGAGACATTGATGTATTCCCATATGTCAATGGCGAGTGAGCCTACCACTAATGACTGCAAGCCTCAAGGCACTCATGAAACTATAGGTCCCATATCCAAAATAAATAAGATGAAGTCGATGGAAAGAGACCCACTGAAAGGAGATCATTAAGGCATCTCTCATCAGTCAACATGAGGAACAAAGTAGATCTTCATGATTTGGTGGAGATCGGACGAAGAACATGTTCACGAACCAATGACCCTATGCATATTTTGTGTGTACCAAGTGCAAGA
>JASDQU011103296.1:11759-30321 GCA_032191745.1 Picea mariana
CTTTCCTGGGTAGAAGTCTTGTGGGTCTGGTCCTTGCATGCTCAATTCGGTGATCCTATGGATCAACGTCGAATCAACTGTGATGCGTCTGTCTAGCTATAGATAGCCGCCATAGTAGCACGATATCAAGATATTAACACATGCATTAACCTCTTGGTGCCTTCCAAAATGTGGAATCTTCATCACATTCAAGATGTTGGACTGCGCGAGGTTCATAGTCCATGGTTGGGGGATTATTTTCGAGTTCCTCCCCTTCGTCCTAGTCAAGTATCTGTGAGGAGTGAGCATACTGTGGTTCTTTCGATCCCCTAGGTTGAAGTCACTGAATTTTAATGTCGTGATCTTATCCTACTGTGTTCTAACTGCACGTATCCCNGATGTAGTCGGGCAGGATATTCAGGATTAACTTTGCATTTGCCAAGTCATCTCGATGCTTGGTTCTTTTCTCAGTTGCATCTCGGGATGGTCCAGATTCTTGAGCAGTCAACAAAGAGGCTTGCACTCCTCTCATCGATGAAGCTTGAATCCCTGCGGACATTACTTTTTCGACCATTAAATCGATTATAACTTCTTCAACCGAATTCTCTATGGTGCTAAGTTTGTCCAACATGCACGCTCTCGATCAGATAACTCAGGTCAATGAATGAATGCTTAATGCAATAGATCGAGTGGTGAAATCTCAATAAACATAGCGCGATAGAAATGCATTCTTTTGTTGGCTCGGATGCAATTCGCGAAAGTGTTTTCGGTGCAACCGTCGATGCAATAAGTAGACAACGATGTAACAAATCTCTCCAACGGATAAGAGGCCTTCATCAATGTGGTTCTTCCCATTGCGGCGCGGTCCCAATGGTATGATGATGAGATTTCTGGTCATAATTGTTGTTCTAACTGTTCGGGAGCGATGTTCTAACGGTCATAATGCCTCAAACGGTTATATTGCTTCAGCATGGCGAAGTGTCATGTTGCGTTGTTCTGATATCCCAATGAAGTTCCTGTTTTGCAAACCTTCCTTTTGCGAAGTCCCCTCTGGAACCTTCTGCAACTTTTCTATCTTTGCTCTCTTCTTACTGAGCTTTCTAGCCTTCTTCCCTGTGATCTTCGTCTCAGTATTCCTCTTTCCATTCTGATTCTTATCTCCTTTTGCCATTGTAACTTTGCGTTGTTGAGATTCTTTCATAGGGTTCAAGGAAATACTTCTTCTCTATCTAGGTTAGGTGCTCCACTCTTCTGTGAGTCTTCTTGTGTTCGTTCAACTTCGACATCCAAGTTTTTGGTACTAAACAACTTTGATATGTTCTCTTGTTCTTCAATCAAGTGCGCTATCCTCTAAGTCATGAAATATTTTAATTCTTATTTCTTCTGTTCTAAGACTTCCTCTTCTTTTACCCTGGCCCGATCTTTCTCAATCCAGGTTTTTCCTAGTAACATAGCAAATGGGGCGTTTCTCTCAATAAATTTAACAACCTCAAAATCCTCCTCTTTCAAATTTCCATGAGCACTCATAGATATCTGGGTAAGTCTTCCACATAGGGTTATCAACTTTCCTCTAAATAATCCTATTCCTACCAATGAAGGAATCATAGCAGGCTTTCCTAAAATTTCCCAAGTTTTTTTTGTGATGATATTCACCTGCGTTTCCTCATCTAGAACACAGTCGATGTTGAAGTCTCCTATTTTTGTTTCTATGCACTCTTTTTCTTTGAATATCTCTTATAAGTTTACATTTTTGTGATCATTCAGGGTTTCTTTCATTTGTATCAATACATTGTTTGATTCTTTCTGGGGTTCTATCATGATCGTAGTTTCTTGACCTTCCTCGGGGTTTTCTTGTCTCATATTCATTCTTTCGAGCTTAGCAATCATTCTAGGGAAATCCAAAACTTCATGGTCCATAGATTTACAACAAATACAACTAGATATTCTATCAGGGCATTCCTTAGCAAGATGTCCCGGTCTTCTGCAGTTGTAAGAAAGAATTGATCCTCTTTTTCTTTTAAATGATCCCTAGCCTTTCCTGTACTACGCACTAGGATCATAGTAGCTAACCTGCAATTTTTTTTTCTAGGATCCTATATCCATTTGTTTGTCCAAACATGCTTTCTATGCATAGGAATAACATATCTTTCATCATTTACATCAGATATACCCATATCAAATCTTCTTTCTTCTAGCTATGCCCTAGTTTTCAGGCTAGGACAAAATTTATCAAACATACCTAGATTCATATTTTTGAAACAAAAATTTCCACTTATCTTACCTTTTCAATTAAAACTTTTCATTGTTCTTACCTTTATCAGAGCACAAAGCTTAAATATCTTACCTCTTTTCTTCAGATCTGACTTATCTTCTTAGCACAGAGCCTCACAAGACAAGTAGAATACTACGCACTAGGGCAACAAATCTACGCACAAAGCTTTCTCTTTTCTTCAGTTCCCAACAATCACAGTTTCAGGTCCCAGCAATGGAACCATTTGTTGGCATAGGGGCAGACCCAAGGTTCAACGCTTCAACAACGCACCAAAAAGACCTAACCATTGGCGCTTTCAGTAACACCTGTGAAGAAGTTGCAGTCTCACCCGAGGTAGAGGCAGTGGTGGTTGCAGGAATCATATGTCTACAACCCTAGCTGGGACACAGATCTGTGATTGTAACACCTTAATAGAGAACTTAGCAGTTATAGAGCATTAGTATTCAGCCTTAATTAACAACGCAGGTAAAACCTAATCAATAGACCAACACAGTATTCACCCAGATCTAGTATATTCAAGCACCAAGCACATTCACATAGGTTAGATCTAGCAATCATTCATATTATTATCAGTAATATTATCATATGAGATTCATCTAAGCATGCATCAGTGCACTAAGCATTAATCATATGAACAATGAAATAATCATAATGCACAAAGAAACCATAAAAAATGATATACGTGGTTCATCCCCAGCCTGGGGCTACGTCCACCAACTCTTATTCTCTTTATTATCTTATGTCAATCTTATACATGCATAGAGCCACAAGATCCTACTCCGCATAGGACATGAGATATGTGCGCACTTCGCTAGATCCTCGTTCCCTGAGATAAATTACAACACAAATCCTTTACACAGTCTCTTATAGTCACTTGCACTTAGCTCTGCAAGTTCTCAACACAGCATGCACAAAGCATTTACAATTTGCACTCAACACTTTGGCTAGGTACCAAGTCTCTCTCATTTATTACATCGCATAGAATTCTATTTATACATTACAAAAAGGGCCTAAACATGGGTAAACCCATGGGCCGACATCCCCATACCCGTTACATAAGGACAAAACCAAAAAAACCCTAAACAAGGGGTTGATATCCCGCGATCTCCACTTCGACTTGCGCTCCTCCTTCGACAGTCTGTCAAAGTCCCAAAATAGGTCAAACATGACCAAGGATCCTCAAAAATTGGTCAAGGGCCAACACTCTTGTAGCTAACTACACCAACCAAGGTTTTTCAAGCTTGCTTCTTGGCAATTGGAACCATTCCACCATTTTAGGATCTAAATAACTATGAATAGCTCCCGAATCTATTAAATATAAATGGGTTGGTCATTAATATTACCTTCCACCTCAATCATGTGTGACTAGAACTCATCTTGCTTGTTTTCTAGAGCTATGTAAATTCTAGGTACATTTCTACCCATGTCTTCAACTGTTGCAGCTTGTCGTACACTGTGCGAAGTCCTCACTTCTTCACCTCTTTGAGAACAATCTATGTACATATGATGTCTACCAAACCCTAACATTGAATAGGTTGTTTCCCAGGTCTCTGTCCCATTGACTCAGTCATTCTATGCTCTTTGGGAGTTGGTTGTCATGTGCATTATTTCTAAAAAATGACCGCTTAGTCCCTTTCTTCCTTTGTTCCACCTTTCTCTTCATCTTGTCATCCCAAACCTTTTGGAAAGTTGATCTTCCCCTTTGCTAATAATAAATACATTTATCTCTCCTTATAGTTTCCTCCAATGTCTTTGGATCATCTATATTGTATCTTGTCACTGATAAATAAGGGTATCCCACTTAGATAGCTCTGAATCTTCACATGTTCATCCTTGATGAAAGGAACATATTTTATCAATTCTAAAAATATTATTTCATACTCGTCAATTGTCATGATTCCTAGCTTGAGTTCAAAGAACTCATTCATTTTATTTTCATAGTACCTCTTGGTTAAATATTTTCTTTCAAAATACCTCTTAAACTCCCTCCAAGTAACCTTATTTTCATCAATGTGTTGCACCTGCACAAACTGATCCCACCACATTGATGTTTTTCCTTTAAGCTAGAAAATGGAAATTCTTCCTTCTGTCTATGCAGAATAATTATGTAATCATTTAGGTTTCTATGGTGAGAGATTTGTTCAGAAAATGTCGGAAGAACCACAGTGCTTTTGAGAGATTGTCAACGTTTCAGATCCACAACAGGATCCATCTTCAGGACAAAAAATCCTGAGGAAAAACAAGAGAGGAACCCCGATTAAATAATGATGAGGCGGGTGGAAAACTTATGGTCGGCAGAGTGAAACCCTAGATTTGAGGAGATTTTTTCAAAAACGTATTTGATAGTGGTTTAGTTAATTAATGGGCTAAGTGGTTTAATTTGATAACCCGACGGTGTTAATTCTAGGTTAAAACTAAGGTTAATTTGATGAGGTAATATTAATATTATTAGTGGTTTAATTTGATAACCATAGGTGTTATTATTAATGTTAATTTTATGTTAGTTATAGGTTAAATTTAGGGTTGATTTAATGAGGTGGCATTTGTATTAATATTGTTACCCTAGGTTTGAGGAGAATTTTCAAAAAATATATTTAAAAGTGATTAAGTCAATCAATGAATTAGGTGGTTTTAAATTTAAATTAGGTATTTAGTAGTGGTATAGTTAATTAGTGGGTTAAGTGGTTTAATCCGATGGTGTTAATATTAAATTATAGGTTAAAACTAGGGTTAATTTGATGAGGTAGTGTTAATATTATTGGTCGTTTAAATTGATAACCATATGGTGTTATTATTATTAATATTAGTTTTATGTTAATTATAGGTTAAAAATTAGGGTTGATTTAATGAGGTGGCAATAGTATTATTATTGTTATATTAGTGTTCGGCTAAGTGAAACCCTAAGTTTGAGGGGATTTATCAAAAAATATTTTAAAATGAATTAGTCAATTAATGAATTAAGTGGTTTTAAATTTAGGGGTTAATTAATACTATTATTGTTATGTTAGTGGTTTAATATTATTAATATTAGTTTTATGTTAATTATAGGTTAAATTTAGGGTTAATATAATGAGGTGGCGTTAATATTATTCTTGTTATATTAGTGGTAGAAGACTATAAGTTGGAATCAATTAGGTTGGTCTTGAAATGGTTTAAGGTTAAGTTAGGTTTAAAATGTTATTATTAATGTATGTCAAAGGGGATATTTGTAAGGTAGGTTGGTATAAAATGGTTTTAATAAGGTTGGTTTTTTAATGAACAGGTTAAGTTAAGGTATGGGAAAGTGAGGGTGAAAGTACTAGAGTTCTGAGGTTAATAATGTTTTCTTTCCTGGATGAGCGGGATCCAACTATCACTAATCTCTAGGCCATTGTCTCGATTTAGGTTATCGGGATTCTTGATGATTTCAATTGCTTCTCTAATTCGTCTTTTAAGGAGATGGTCTTCTCTAGCTAATATTTTGGTGTCCTCTAGGCGTATATGATGTTTAGTTGTGAGGGAGTGTTCGGCTAGTGCTGAGGTGCGAGTTCGTTCATTCTTGATGTCAGAACTATGCTCTTTAATCCTGGTGTTGAAAGAACGACCTGTTTCTCCAATGTAGCATTTGCCACAAGAACAATCTATTCTGTATACTCCTTTGAAGTTATGTTGGTCAAGCTTGTCCTTAACGGATCTCATTTTCTGTTTGATGGTATTAAGTGGTCTGAATGAGGTCTTGATATCCTTCTTGTTTAGGACTTTTTCGATTTTATCAGTGATTCCTTGGATGTAAGGGAGGTAGGCGGTGAGGCTCAGGGTTTGGTTGTTTCTCTATTGAGGTTTGTTAGTTTCTTTTTCTTTTTCTAGGGCTTTCCTTATTGCGTTCTCAATCTCTTTTTCTTTGTAACCTATGTTTTTGAAGACTTTGTGAAGGTGATTTAACTCATGTTCTAGGTGTTCCTTATTTGAAATCCTTATGGCTCTAGTGGATAAGGTGTTAAGAATTCCTAATTTTTGGTTGGGGTAGTGATGGGAACTAGCGTGAAGGTAGTTTTCGGTCTGGGTCTTTTTTCTGTAAATTGAATGTCCTAAATTACCATCTTCTTTTCTGTTTATTAGTATGTCAAGGAAGGGGATGGTGTCATTTTCTTCACATTCCATTATGAATTTAATGTCTTTGGATAAATTGTTGATGTGATGGAAGAACTTATTCATCTCTTCTTCCCCATGTGGCCAAAGTACATTAGTATCATCAACATAACGTTTCCATGTTAATGGTTTCAAGGGATAGGAATCTATGGATTTCTTTTCAAAGTTCTCCATGTAAAGGTTGGAAACGATGGGGGAAAGCGGAGAGCCCATGCCCACGCCACTAGTTTGTTCATAGAATTCACCTTGATAGCTAAAGAAAGTGGAGCGAAGACAAACCTCGGCTAGTTTCACTGTTACTGGATCAACTACCTCTTTGACAAGTGGGATGGCCTCATTAAGAGGGATCTTAGTGAATAGAGAGACAACGTCAGAGCTTATGAGGGTGTCATTAAGTTTTAGATTCTCATTTTTAATAGTGTTAATGAAGTCATTTGAGTCTTTTATGAAGGAATCGGTGTGACCTACTAGGGGGCCTAGAATCTTAGCAACATATTTGGAAAGCTCGTAGGTGGGTGATCCTATCGTATTGACTATTGGTCTGAGAGGGATTCATTCCTTATGAATTTTCGGTAGGCCATAAATTATCGGGGTGATCTCATTGGTGGGAAGCAATCTCTTTTTCGTCCTCTCGTCTAAGTTGGATTTATTGATGGCTTTCTTTACTTCTTTCATTATCTTTTCAATGGGGTTCTTTGGAATCTTAATGTAACTACCACACGATAGGTGTTCATTCATTTTAGTGATGTAGTCTTCTTTATTCATGATGACCATGGCGCCACCCTTATCTACTTTGAGGATAACTAGGTTTGTGTTATTTCGGAGGTTGTTAATTGCTATTTGTTCTTCTTTGCTAATGTTGCTTTTAGGAAGTTTGGAGTTTCGGAAGATAACGACATAGTCTTGTATAATTTGGTCCTTATCTTCATCTGCTAGGGTTTTAATACTATCTTCAATGCAACAAATAAGGTTATCAAACGGAATCGAGGAGGGAGAGATGGCGAAATTCAAACCTTTGTTCAGCACGCTCAACTCAGAATGGTTCAGCTCGTGTGAGGAGATGTTCACGACCTTCTTCGCGTCATTGTCGTTGTTAGTGTTTTCCTTTTGGCTGATTAGTTGTTTAAACTTCGAATCTTGCCTGGAGCGAGCGGTTCTATTGGCGTTTTCAGCTTTTAGGGCAGCCAGCGCGTCCACTGTTCTCCACATTTCCAGATCTAAGACGTGAGCCAGTTTTAAATGGAGTTTTAGCGCGGATTTGGACAACAGGTCGAGCGTGAACCTATTCTTCCTGATTTCGCCTCTCACTATGGATTTTTCTAGGGCGTGGAATGCCGATCTGTTCCATTTGTTTCTTAATTTATGCTGAATGCACGCGAATTTTGGTAGGACGTTGTTGTCTCTGCAAAGTTTCGGGAAATCTAAGTCTGTTGCTCTTCTCTTTATTTTAACTCAGAGCTTTTCAAGTTCACGAACTTCATCCAAAGTCTCCCTTCCGTACAGGGACGTAATCTGATCATTTAGGTTTCTGTGGTGAGAGATTTGTTCAGAAAATGTCGGAAGAACCACAGTGCTTTTGAGAGCTTGTCGACGTTTCGGATCCACAACAGGATCCATCTTCAGGACAAAAAAGCCTGAGGAAAAACAAGAGAGGAACACCTATTAAATAATGATGAGGCGGGTGGAAAACTTATGGTCGACAGAGTGAAACCCTAGATTTGAGGAGATTTTTTCAAAAACGTATTTGATAGTGGTTTAGTTAATTAATGGGCTAAGTGGTTTAATTTGATAACCCGAAGGTGTTAATTCTAGGTTAAAACTAGGGTTAATTTGATGAGGTAATATTAATATTATTAGTGGTTTAATTTGATAACCATAGGTGTTATTATTAATGTCAATTTTATGTTAGTTATAGGTTAAATTTAGGGTTGATTTAATGAGGTGGCATTTGTATTAATATTGTTACCCTAGGTTTGAGGAGAATTTTCAAAAAATATATTTAAAAGTGATTAAGTCAATTAATGAATTAGGTGGTTTTAAATTTAAATTAGGTATTTAATAGTGGTATAGTTAATTAGTGGGTTAAGTGGTTTAATCTGACGGTGTTAATATTAAATTATAGGTTAAAACTAGGGTTAATTTGATGAGGTAGTGTTAATATTATTGGTGGTTTAAATTGATAACCATATGGTGTTATTATTATTAATATTAGTTTTATGTTAATTATAGGTTAAAAATTAGGGTTGATTTAATGAGGTGGCAATAGTATTATTATTGTTATATTAGTGTTCGGCTAAGTGAAACCCTAAGTTTGAGGGGATTTATCAAAAAATATTTAAAAATGAATTAGTCAATTAATGAATTAAGTGGTTTTAAATTTAGGGGTTAATTAATACTATTATTGTTATGTTAGTGGTTTAATATTATTAATATTAGTTTTATGTTAATTATAGGTTAAATTTAGGGTTAATATAATGAGGTGGCATTAATATTATTCTTGTTATATTAGTGGTAGAAGACTATAAGTTGGAATCAATTAGGTTGGTCTTGAAATGGTTTAAAGTTAAGTTAGGTTTAAAATGTTATGGATCTGAAACGTCGACAAGCTCTCAAAAGCATTGTGGTTCTTCCGACATTTTCTGAACAATAATTATGTAGATGGAAGTATTTCCTCATACCGAGCAATCAAGTCTCCACATCTTCACCCTTCTTATGCTCACCATCAAAATTAGGAGGCTTGATCTGATTCATTTCTCCCCGTAGCTCGTCCACCCTAGTCCTTTTCTTATGCTTTCTATCAGGAGATGGACTTGAGCTACTGTGCATTTTCCTAAACAAATGATTTGGTGAATGGTGATGTTTCCAATCAACATCTCTTGCATTTCTTCTTTTATCATTAGAAGACTTGTGACTTCTTGACCTACTTGACTTTGTCTGCTTATCCATTTTCTTTTCTATTATGTCCAAGATTTGCATCAGCTTGACATTGAATTCATCTTGTTTCTCCTTTGCTTTCATGAGCCTTTCATTATCAACTTAATAGCTATGAACATATTTTTTTATTCCTTTTATGGTTTCTACCAAATTTAAGCGCTCTTCCTTGGATTATGTACCATTGTCACCCAAACCGACATACAAATCCTTGAACTCATCATTAGGACTATAAGTCCTCTGTGTATCTTCCATGCTTTTGACCTTTTGTGCTAATTTTGTCTTGTTCAAAATCCTGATAATTATGAAAAATGTAATAGCAACAAGATTTTTATATGAATTCATGAAATAACTTCAAGAAAACTCTACACCATCTTGTCAGAATCCTTTCTTTTGATTCCTTATATGTTTTTAACATCCCAAATGCTAGTGCACAAACCACACATCAATACTTTGTGTGCATCATAACTATGCACCGTGCACCAGTAGTTTATGCACATAATAAACCATGCATTGCGCAGAACCAATTCTTAGTGCACACATATTTTCCATGCTGATCTCTGGCCCATACAAGTCCAATGTTGAACTAATCACTTTGATACTAGAATGTAATGTACCCAACCTCCCAAGTTGGGCCACGTCACACAAATCCTTCCAACTTTAGCTCTGATACTAGAATGTAATGTCCCCAACCTCCCAAGACAGTCCACATCACACAAATCCTTCCAACTTCAACTCTGATACCAAAATGTAACATCCCCATCTTACTGCAAAACAATGATACATCAAAATTCTAGTGCGCAGTTAACACTAAACTGTAAGGAATCACTCGAGGAAATGCGTACAACCCAAACTGGTTTACTTCATGCTAAATTTCGTCTTGTTTATACATATATAAGAATGGAATTAACTTGAATAAATTTGTGCGTCAAACCAAAAGGATCACTCGAATACCACGACGTACATAATTATTCTGATCCCACTTGCATGTTCTACTTTTCTATGTGCGTAGGCTACGTTCCAACGCACACCACGAATCCAGTCACTTATGAACACATACCCCCTTTCCACGCACACAATACTTCTATCCTCCCTCATGAATCTCTTGACCAATTACCAAGATTATATTAATAGAAATTACTTATCAACTAGCATACTCAACATATACGAATACTATGTTAAATACTCAATTCACACTTACAGAATAGAAAACATTAAAAAAATAACAAACATTATTCATATATAACATTATGCAAATAATAGATCATAGAAGATACAAATGAATAATCATGTAGTAAGAAAACAAGCACATAAGAACACTTATCTTTTAGGAAAAGTCACCAATGGTGTGCATGACTCATACGTTCCTCCCATCCATAGACGTTGTTTCTCATAATGTTTCAGCAAAATGTCACCCACGAGATGGGGTTCGAACGCCACTAGGGTAAAAGGGTTCCTAGTGTCAATCTATGGTCTAGAAAACCACTGAATTTCTCAGTCCAAGGTGTTGATTGTTGCAACTAGTTTACAGTCCCTCATTTCCCATATGTCTGTCCCACCCCAGGAAGTGTGTCCCTTCTTTTCTCAATAGTCCTTCGGCTACCCCACTTTCATTCTATGGATTCAACAACAAGCCATATCAGGAAGTCTCAGAGCACTGCAACTACTGCTCAGTGCACCAGGGAACAATTCCCAGTCAATCTCTCACCTGGAGAGATAACTCACAGGCCCGAGAACCTGCCTATTGGACAAATTACGGGCCTGACAACCTACTTCTTCAATCATACCAATATTTTACCAAGCATGGGGACAATCCATTATCATAATTACAACAAAACACAAACTTTGTCCCCTTCTAAACGATGGAGGAAAAACATGGGCCTTTCCTAAAATTAGTGATAATCCATGGATTACACTATGGCCAACAATATATATTACATGCCTTCAATTTGACACTTGTCACCTTCAAAATTTACTTTAACCACTTGGTGACTCGTTCCTATCCCTCAGGAACTTAGGATAAATAATATATCCATAAATTACACTTTTTCAAAAATATTATTAAAATATTCCCCTCATTTTCCCTTTTTCGGTGGAGTTCAGTCTCCCGTCTCTTTTCGTTTGAGTTTGACCATGAAAAAAGATGTAATATATTAATAAATTGAGTGTGATACACTTTACAAGAATAGGCGCATTGACCTATTTGCATCCCGACTCACCAGCCCAATAGTCACAAATGCTCTCCAACCTCACAACATATACATATATGTACATCACAGTCATTCCCGCACACTTACTTGTGCACAAAACATTGTGGAATATGAGCACCCTCCCTTGATGTGCAATTTGTTATCACATATTCTTACAGGGGGATGTTTTTCCTTTGGATTTGGCCCTTGGGTGAAAAAATGTGAAAGAAGGGGGATTAAAACCCACAAATGTGTGTCATCCAATGTCGGGGCACATTGTGCTAAGGCGCACACATATCGGAGGGGAGATAGCGCTCTCTAAGCTCTAGTTGAGGAGTTCGGGGATCAGTAGAGTCAAGAGTGGCTCACATGAATGCACCTAAATCCTGAAGTTGAAAATAACTCGAGAGTGGGCCCAAGGTCACATCCGGAGGTCATGCAAAAAGGTTGGCGCCCATCGCAAAGAGCCTGAGCCGTCGAATGGAAAGAAAGCCCGATCGTTGATCCGAGTAGGATGATTTTATCAAATCGAGAGTCAAGGATTCTGTTTTCAAGTGATTTGAGGATTCCCAAAGGGAGAAACCCCAGAGCGCCTGTGGAGATAAGCGCTAGGTCATGACCCAGGGTCACATGCGGGTAAAGGTGCAGAGTTCACGTGAGCTATGCCAGGGGCCGAAACTTCAGTGTTGGTCGTAGAAAGAGGCCACCACGTTTTCCAGGTGCCAAGTCGACTCGAACCCGTCCTGATCCTGATGTAGACAGTTCATGAAAGTGAGGTGGAAGTTGAGACCTCATCTCTCCCCATAAATGGAAAACATGCAGAGAGTGGTCGTAAAGGAAGATTGTCAATTATGGACAGTTTTTTCTGTAAAGCACATAATGACGCCTGGCTCGCATCTGACATGGCCTGCATAATCTGACAGAGCAGGCGCTGACTGAAAATGTTAATGTAGTGGTTCGAGCACGCCTCTGTGGGGTGAGTTTTTGAGTATATGTATGTAGTTTTGAGTTTTATTAGAGGGCGATGGTTGAGCTAAGCTCTCGTATTGTAATGTTTTAATGAATCTCTAGTTCTATGGTTATGTAACTTGATTTGAGACTTCTTGTTTAATGAAAGTCATCTTCTATTTCCATCTTATTTGTGTCTGATATTGAATGTTCATGATTGAAGGATTCACATGGATTGTGGTGACTGTGTTGTAATGGATGTTTGATTGCAGTGCAGTTCTAGCATTTTCAGTTTCCTGAAACTTTGAATTCAAGAGAATATTATTTTCAGAGTTTTTCCTCCTTAGGCTGTTGGAAGACCTGATGTCCAGAGAAGACCTTTACATATTCTCCTCAATTTCTTCCTCCTACTCACCCTTACTACAACTTACTAGATGAAGTTGATCAAGACCTCATTTGCTTGTGCATACTGCCCCAGTTTTCCGAGTTAAAATGATATTCTCTTGAGTCTGCCCCATTTGACCTATTTAAATCCATTAATCATGACATATAACCTGATGGGTACTGGGATTACCTTTGCTGCAATCCAGAGGTGACTTCTTGTGCTAACACAATCCACATGCACTAGATCAGGTATATGCAACACTATAGAATGTGTGCACATTTTCTATGATAACCCGCCTCGTTCCCTCCACAGGTGCGCGCAGTACCAAAACTTGGTATCACGACTCACTATCCTATATGGATAATTAAAATTACACTTGTTTCCAATGGCTCACCAGCCTATATGTGCAACTACAAGTGGGGTTCGGATTAGGTACATTACATTAAATAACTCCTAAGTGTCTAAATATCCTAACAATTTTGAGCATGAAAGAAATATTGGTTTTATTCTACAAGAAATGTGGTACTCCCATAGAATAGTTACATTGTAGTGACATGGAGGAAGGGATTATATTGTTATTCAATATTAAATTTTACGTGTTTTCTTCTAAACAGAAACATGGGTTCATATTTTAGTTTTACTACAACTTTCCCCCAATGAAAATCAAATAATATGGTTTTTAGAGTACCATTTGAGAAGTCTATAGGGAAAAGTTGGTGTGGAGGAGTTCTATAAGAAATTAGATGAATTTAATAGAAAATTGAAGTGAAGAGGCACCATTATTTTGTGAAAACCCTAATGGAAAGATCTATTATGAGAATGAATGGAATTTATTATTAGATACTAATTCATTCCAACCACATAAAATGATAATAGTTTCCTAGATCTGAGTTATAGTATTAAGCGTATAAATTGTATTTTTCCCTTAAGGTTGGGTGTGACCGATTCTAAATGTAATGTGATTTTTATTTTCATTAAAGACCATTTATGGGACTATCATCATGTAGATCATTGTGTTGAATGTTGGTCATTTTAGCACACCATGATGAGTGTATATGTGAATTCTTCATTCATCACTCTAAGTCATATGGTGAAGAGGCTCAAATCCTAGATTTGAACAATTATCGATTGATTGGACTTTTGTCACAGGTATTGTTAGTGGTCTTGTTATTTTAGGTAACTCACACTAGGTATAACTTGTCCATGACTTCAATTTGAACTCATTCGATGTGATATTATTAGTGGTGTTAATGGGGTCTCGGTTTGATGGTAAAATGGGGGTGTTTCATACCCCCACCAAGTTTCAAATTCCCTAGAGACATGTTTCATTTCTTGTGAGTTGTCTCATCTTTGTAAGAATACCATTTCGTGTGGTTGGGGCCAAGTGAAATACTTGAGCGACTTTGGAAAAATGGATACCCCCCACCTATGATATCTCAAGTAAAGGATTCTTTGAGGTGTTGCAGGTCGGCTACATTTCATTGCAATAATATAAAAATGGAGAAGGGAAGCATTGTTGCATTCATAATAAAAAAAATCTCATTAATAGAGAATGTCATGAAAAAATAGTGTCAACGTGTTTTTTTTCATTCTCATAGAAGCTCCCACCATTGCAAAGATTCTCCACATATGAATAGTTTTGCAAAAGTAACCTCTTACTCATTCAAATAATGGTGTACTTCATAGTAGGAATTGAGTTTCCTAAGGAGATTTCCCAAGTTTTAATTTCCCATTTAGTAGGCGTAAAATAAAATCCCCTCTTTGGTCTCAACATTCATAGATGAGTCTAAGTTAAAAAATGAAGGGTTATTAGAGGAGGAAAATGGAGGATTGTACCAAAATCGTTTACAAAGGAATCTTAGGACTCCACCCTCACTTGCATTTTTATGATGGTAGTTATCAAAGCCTGTAACAATTGCAATATGTGATTCATTTGATGATCCAACTTTTCCATTTACCCATCTAGATGAAAACTCCATTCTTATAGTGCTTTAATTCTTATATATTATGTTATCCTTCAAGGTTACTATGAAAGTGTTAACACCAAGTTTGGGGGTGCTTCATGAGATTTGAGGTACATGGTGTATGATTATCCCATGGATGGTTTGTCATATATTTTTGCATTGGATATGTCTTACTCAATGGTTTCTTAACCTTAGTTGGGTTCTTGCATCACATTCTTCCCTAGGGTGTCAGGGATCTACTAACATCTTGGTGACATTCTACATGTTGACCACATGGAAGAGGTTGATTACTTGGAGAATGCCTTGCATTTGAGGAGGACCATTTAACAATCATTAGAAAGGAATTAATCCCTAGACAACATGGGGTGGCTCGGATGCTTGCATGGATGTATGGATTTGACTAGGGGAATCCTAGTTTACAATAGTGTTCATGCAAGGGGAGTGGACCTAGTGGAGCACATGGCTTAAGAATAGTGTTGGAGTCACTGGAGGCTTGTAGGAGGAGTGTTGGACAAATATATACATATTCATGTAGAGATATACCTTATGCATGACATTATACCTTGGATCTTGACATGTGTACCCTTGTAGTGTAGTGATCCACATGTGTGAGCCTACTTGTGTCTTTGTAGGTTTCTTGTAAGGGATTAGGCCCACATATATATTATTGGCCTCCCTTACCTCTCATATATATAGTTGAAGGAGAAAAGAATTTCATAATTCTCATTCATGTTCATTATCTTGTGTTAGGATGTGACTAAGAGGAGCACACTAGTCTTCCTCTCTCTTGTGCATTTTCATTTGTACTTTATCTCCCTTGTCTTAGATTCATCAAGGTTTATTGGAGATTTTGGAGAATATTGAATACTAGGGTCATGATTTCATCCCTTAGAGACTTGGAGATTAGGTATTTTTTATGAAACCCTAGGTTGTAGTTATTGAAGAGAATAAAACAAGACACTTTTCCTTGTCGGACTTGCTAGTGTAATGCTTGCTTGTTGGAGATCCTTAGTGTGAGCTAGGGTTTTGGAGAGAGAGAGAGTGTTAGCACATAGGATGTATAGGGGTCAAATTTTTTAAGCTTCTAGGTTTTAGTCATAGGGTCAATTTATTTAAGGTTTTTGAGTCATGTCTTATGTCAATAAATCATGTTTTGATTGTATCATGAGTCAAGAAAATTGATCATAGTCCATGTGAGAGTCTTGGTGTCATGATAGTGGCTATCATCATTAGAAAAAAGGGAAAGTGTTGGTCATACCTTTTGGTTTCAAGGTCATCATTATCAAGTGTTTTGTCTCAAAAAGATATACAAAGGTTTTTCATGTCATATATAATTGTTTGTGGGTCAAGTCATGTGTCAAGTCAACCTATTGCCAACTCTTCTGAAAGTTCACAACAAATCAAGAAAAGTACATTATGCACTAATATTATACCATCATGTTTTGGAAACGTGAAAATTGGTATTTTATTGTTTTCAACGCCATATATTCATCACTTTTTATTCAAGTTGGTTTCAGAAGGAGGTTTATCATTTTGAAAATAACGTGCTGCAAACTGGTTTAAATTGTGGCGATGCAAATCTCTTGTAGCAGTTGAAGGCGAATCAAAGGATTCTAGGAATTGTAAGTTTGGTTTATGCGATAACGACTAAGCTTTATATATATCAGGTACCCTACTTAAAATGCTCAATTTCATTTCCTGAAGGTTTATTATAATCAAACCCTAATTGCTGCAAATTTTATGCGTGTTGCAAACCGTTTCATATCATTTGCGCTGCAAACTTCTTTTACCTGGTTATATTCTACAATCCTTGTATCTTAAGACTTTATGTAGACCCAAGTTTCTTGTTTTCATACCAAAAATATTAGTTGCAACCATTTCTTATAAACATTATCCTATCTGTTGCAAATTCTTGTTAGTGCTACGGTTTGTATTCATTGTATGCGTTGCAAATTGAATGCACTATGAACCCTTTGTTTTCTCATGTGATAAAACCCTCGATGACTGTATTTTCACTCAAGTTTGAAGTATAATATCTTTCAAATCATTTTCCTTTTATATGTTTCACTTTGCAAACTCTTCTGATAGAAAACCTAAACTAAATTCATTTATTGCAAACTTCATTTGTGCGCTGCAAATTGAGAAATCACACTGTGAATTTTTTGTTTTACAATGTTGTCGTGAATTGTTTCCTTATTGAAGTATCATCTAGTTCAAAGTTGTAATTTTATCCTCTCATCTCATAGTTTGAGTGTTTTTCATTCATGTTGTGTTTATGTTGCATGAATACTTTCATCAACAAGCTCTAAACCGTGCAAAATCAAACCATAAACCCTAAATTTACCATTTTACATCATACAATCTAGTAGAAACTGTTATCAGAAGGGGAAGGGATTTTAAATAAGCTATCATGGACAGTCAACAAATTAAGAAGGGTCATAAAGGAGGATAAATTGTCAGGGATAAGCCCCATGACCTCCAACTTATAAACTCAGTCCCATTTTTCAGAGAAGCATTTCAGAGAGTGAGTTGCCTAGTTTTTTGTGAGAAAATGCAAAGAGGACATCCTGAGGTTCCCAAGAATTTTTCACTTAATTTAGAGGAGATACATATTAAAGTGGGTGCAATGGAGTTTGAGGTTTCAGATCAGTCTATTTATACAACCACATAAATATATGTTCATGGAGAAAATGATTTAAGTCCATGTCCTTGAATTCTACATTTTCTAAGGAGTTCCTAAAACCTAAATATCAAGGAGATAACCTATCCAAGGGAGTGCCAAGAAATCATATGCTAGAGTATTTTGACAAAATGCTCATAGTTATTTATAGGTATTTTACTTGTGAAGCAAGGTTCAATATGGTCTATCAATACCATATTAGATTGTTACTGCACTTTACTAGGAAAGAGTCCTTGAACTTACCCTTTTATCTGTTCAGAAGCATTGGGAAGATGTCATATAGAGTCCAACATAAATCTAAGAAGGTGGATACCAGTGTTTTTCATTATGGTCTGATCAAAATGCTAGTATTGGAAGAGTTGAAGAAGACCAATACTGATTGGGATTCTTTCCTAGTTGCATCAGGATTTCAGCTAGAGGTTTCTCATACACCATAGTCAAAGAGACAAACACCTATTCTTGTTGAGAAGACCATGCACTCTGAGTCATGTAAAAAGATGAATATGAACAAAAGGGATAATTCCATTCAGTATAATGATAAGATAGTTGAAGGTCCTTCACCTTCTCTTTTGGTAGAGCCTGCACCTATGGGGACATCCTCTAGTAAAGAAAGGAGTCTAAAGGGAAAGAAGATTGTATTTTATTCACCTCTTATTGTAGAAGTTGTCAAGCTTAGAAGACCTTTCACTAGATCAGAAACAAAGAAGCATGTCTCTGTAAAATAAGGTACATACATAACATCAAATCAGCCAACATACAAAACTAAGCCTCTAAAGAAGCAACAGAAATCATTGATATCAAGTCTCCTTTTGATGAGAGGGATCCCACTTTTAAAAGGCTTAGGAAGCAACTGAAACATGCAAGGGTTGAAAATGAACAATTGAAGAAAGATACTATGCATGCCAAGATTCAACTTAAGAGAGTTATAGATATGGGTGAGAAACTATTAAAAAGGAAAAAACATTGGGTTAAGATATCCATATCTCTGCATAGGAAAAGGAAGAGTGTGTATGGGATGAATATGGCCCATCAAGATGAAAACATGAAGTTGAAGGAGGAAGTGCAACAGTTGAAGAAACAAAATGA
>JASDQU011103296.1:30421-43646 GCA_032191745.1 Picea mariana
TGTTGAAGGCGTTGCGAACTGCTAAAACCATAACAGTTTGCAGCGTATACGCTGCAAACCTGGAAGTTACTTGAATTTTGAGTTGTTAAAGGCTTCATGTTATCAGACAAGGTTCATATAGATCCTCAAGAATCAGTTGGACATCAAGGAGCACCTACCTCGAGGATATAACTTCAGTTAAGATACATGCAACGAGTTGGTTGCAGTTGCATTCAATGCTTCAAACAACTTCTTGGAATATAGAATCTTGTTAGATTTTTTGTTGATTACTCATTTCCACGCCTCTCTAAGGTGCATGATCCTATGTAGGAGCTAGGTGATGAGTTATAAGAATATTTTTGAATGTATTTTGCTATAAATAGTGTAATGTAACTCCATTAGAGGGTTCAAATGGTTGTAGACTGGGACTCACATCTTTATTCTCAGTTGTAAATTTTTTCAGATTGTATGTACTCAGACTTAAGAATCTTAAGCAGTTAATGATCAGTTTATTATCTTTACCATATTTTTTGTTTCCTTTTTTCTTTGATGCTTTCTATTGATGAAGGATTCATCTTGGTACTTGTTCCTGATGTAGTGAAATATTTACTGTGTTTTTACTGGTGCAAGGGTTGTTGAAGTAATTTATCTTGTTGACTAGGAAGTTCCTACTTAATGACTTTTCTACTATATGTGTTTCAAAATTACTTGATGTAACCTAATGCATCTATTCTACTTTTTCTTATAAGTCTTCCATCTTTCCATTTATATCTTAAACACTGATATGAGACTATTAAAGCATTTCTTGATGATATATATTTTCTTGAAGTTTTGTGTTGATGTTTAAACTGAGTTCCTCACCCATTTAGTACATTTTGAAATAAACTCTTATATTTACAAACCTACAAGTTTTTTTGATGGGTATTAGGCTCACACCTATAGCAATCTAAGTGAGACTTATCGTACTAACATTTTTGGCGCCCTTGTTGGGGAGGAAAATTTGAAGATCTTTCCCTGGGTTGTACGACAAGGATACTATTGATTTTGTTGGTGTACATAAATCAATAAACAAAACGATTACATAGTGCACATGGCGACTCCAAAGTTTAGTTGTGGATCCCAAGAGAAGGCATACGAGGGATAACCCACAATCACCTCTGGCTACACCTGAAGCTGATCTAGAAAAAATCATTCAGAAGGGAAAATATTTGCAAGGAGCCTCCTCTTCCAAATCTTCAGGTATTTATGGCGACCTACCTGATTCTATTTTTCATACACCAGTTGTTGTTTCTAATATTTCTCATTTATCTATAGTTGAAAATCCTGTAAAGTCTGAATTAGAAGATCTTTCTGTTCAATACACACCTTTTTCTCTTGACTTGAAAGAGGAAAGTTTAGAAAGCTTTGGTTTTCTTGCATCTCCTAAAGTTGTTAAGTGGTTTAGACTTGAAATTTTGGAAAATTTTACTTTCTTAGGTTCTCCAACTCCTCATTCATTTAAGTTTCCTGTAACCAAAGAAGAAGGAACCTCAATTTCTGTTAAAATCTCATCAGATATACCCAATTCTACTCCAGCTTCTATTAAATCTGAATCTTCTTCACCCCATACTCCTCCTTTTTCAAACCCTTCTGTTATACAGACCTCATTATCACCTGCAAAATCACCTGTTACTTATCCCAAAAGTCAGATTCCTCCTTTTCCAAATCAAATGGCAATATTTAATCCTCCTCTAAACAGAATGGATGTCATTGTGGCTACTAGGTATGCACCATTAGTGTTTCCTCAACCCATGAATTCTCTCCCAATTGGAGATTACCTTAATTGCATGCCTAAATTTACTAGAGAAGAGTATATTACTACAAAAAAACATATTGTTTCCTTTTACAGTTATGTAAATATTTTGAACATTGAAAATGAAGATGTCTGGATGAGGGTATTTGTGCAAATCATAGATGGGGAAGATAGGAAGTGGTTTAGAAGTTTATCCCCTGGATCAATAGCTGGAACTGAGGCCCTGGATGATTCATTTTTAAGGCATTGGGGTGAAAAATTTATATTTCTTGTATTACATTACATAATTTTGGGCTCTCAAAAGGAAAGAGGGTGAATTTGTGTCAGATTTATCAAAAATATTAACAAGATTTACAATAAAATTCCTACTAAGATTAAGCCCATTGAGACCTCTGAAAAAATAACTTATGCAAGTGATTTTGACCCAGAATTTTATCTATTGTTGAGAGAAAGAAAGTATGCAACATTGGCACATATGCAAGATGTTTCCCTGGAGGTTGAATCAAATATACTAGCAACAAATAAGTTGAGGGGAAGATCTGACAGGGATAGGAGAAAACAGAAAATAGAAGCTTGATATTCAGATGCTTCAGGTGTTGATCTAAAGGTTGATGAGTTGACCAAGTTTGTAAAGTCATTATATGCAGAGATGGAAAGGTTAAATCTTGAAGGGAAATAATCCAATAGAAATCATCAATAATTTGGAAACACAAATTAGCTTTGAAATCCGAACAATACACCTCAGATTTTGTAGAGAGATCAGAGAAATAGGGAAGATTAGAAAGTTCAAGCTCCTCTAGAGAACAATTTGTTTGATGATGAGGAAGGAAATAATGAGGATGAAGACCAGGATATTCATTGTTGAGGAGATACAATTGCCTCTCCTCATTTAACATAGATTTATTATGAATATTCCTTTATGTGCAATTAGTTAGATGAGTTATGTCAAAAAGAACAAGTCAATCAAGCTAAAGCTCAAAACAAGTACAAACTGAGATCAAAACAGAAGGATGGAAAACCAAGTGCATTTAATCAACCTAAAAATACATATACTCCTTCAAAATGTGTGGCTGCACCCAACAAAGAAGCACGCGTACAAAAAAATCAACCCATAATCAAGGCTCCTATTCAAGAGGTACAAGAAATCCAAAAGTCCTATTCTTATTTTAATTTTGAGAATGAAATCCAGAAAATCAAGATTCTCGTCCCACTCCTTGAATTGATAAAAAATGAAGACTTTAAAAAATCCATCTCAAAGATGTTGCATCCTGAATCTTATTCCCTTTCATCAGATTCAGTTAACTTGCAGGATGAGAAGCCTACAATTATATTATGACCACTGGTAGAAGACAAAGATGACTCTTCTCCTCCATTTTACACTTCTTTGAATGTGCATGAAAAGATTTTTCACAATTGTCTTATGGATTCAAGTGCATCCCATAATATGATGCCTAAGGTTGTCATGGATGAATTGGGCACAGAAATCACTAAAGCTTATCATGAATTGTATTCTTTTGACTCAAGGAAAGTAAAATGACTTGGGGTTATTAAAGATCTAGTTGTCACACTTTTCCAATTATCTATGAAAAGCATGGTCATGGACATTGTAGTTGCAGATGTAGCCCCCAAATTTGGGATGTTTTTATATAGATCATGGATCAATAGGTTAGAAGGAACTTTACAAATGGATCTTTCTTATGCTAAAATACCATTCTTTGAGGGTAAGCACATGAGACTATATAGAGAAGCTCGACTGGCATACATCATAAGTGATGAGAAAAACCCAAAAAAATATACCATAAATGATGTTGATACCGATTTAGGGTATAGTATTCTTCATCTTATTGATTCCCCTCATCCACCCTTAGAGATAAAAAATCATTCATCAACAAAATGTGAAATAACTAGATAGGGTGTTCAGTTGTGGAAAATGTATTTTGATGGTGCATCTTCCAAGGATAGTGTTGGTGCTAGGGTATTGTTCATTTCTCCCTCTCAGGATGTCACAACTTTGTCCTTCAATATTGAATTTGAAACAACAAACAATATTGCAGAATATCAAGCCTTAGTTTTTGGGCTCAGAGATGCAAAGGACATGAAAATTGAGGGACTGACAGTATTTGGAGATGCAGAACTGATTGTGCATCAAGTCAGAAATATTTATCAAACAAATGAGTTTTGGGACCTCATTGATAACATTTTCTTATCCTTTGACATTTCTTTTGTTCCCAGAGAGGATAATACACTGGATGATTCCTTAGTTGTTTCTACCAACAATTTTAAAATTCCCCTACCTCCCAAACCTAAGTATAATGTTGAGGTAAAATACAGACCTGCTATACCTCATAATGTCAAACACTGGAAGGTTTTTGAAGATGATAAAGAACTAAAGAGGTTTTTGGAAACAGTGGATGAATTTGTTTCCCTTCATATTGACCAAGATTCAAATGATGATAAAAATATGCATGCAGATAAATTTCTGAAAAACATTGCAGATCATACAAGTTTTCAATTGCCTAGCAATCACATTCCTAAGGGACTAGCTCCATTAGAAAGGATCTTTGATAATAATCATGTTTATTGGCTTTCAGATAGAATCTCGGGAAGATTAACCCAATGTTATTGTCTACTATGGAGAAAGAGGCCAAGAAGTTGCTTGATGCTCAAATCATTATACCTTTGAGGTATTCATATTGGGTAGCTAATTCGGTCCATGTCATAAAGAATAATGGTGAGATTAGGATTTGTGTTGACTTCAGGAATCTAAATAGGTGTTCTAAAAAAGACAACTACCCTTTACCCAAAATGGAACACATTTTGCAAATAGTTATAGGCTCAGTGAGGATTTCAATTATTGATGGGTTTTCGGGCTACAATCATATTTCTGTGTTTCCAGAGGACAGAGAGAAGACAACATTCACCACTCCTTGGGATACATTCATGTATTCTAAGATGCCATTCAGACTTATGAATGGAGGGGCAACTTTACAACATGCAATGGACATTGCATTTATTGGAGAGAAAGACAAGTTTGTGGTTATCTATCTGGATGAAATTACATTGTTTTCCAAGTCTGATCAAGAGCATTACCAGCATCTAAAGAAGGTTTTTTTGAAGTGCAGGAAGTATGGGCTATCCATAAATCCCAAAATTTCTCTTTTTTCCATGAAGGAGGGTAAGCTGCTAGGACGCATTGTCTCGGTTGAAGGAGTAAAGATTGACCCCAATAGGGTAGAGGCTATCAAAAAAATTTCTCTTCCAATGTCTAAGAAAGAAATTTAGTCCTTCTTAGGTAAGATAAAAATTTTGAGGAGATTTATATCTAACGTTGTTAAGTTATTAAAATCCATCACTTCAATGTTGATAAAAGGAAATGAAGTAAAGTGGACACCATAAGCTAGGAGTTATTTTGAGCAAATAAAGCAAGCATTGGTTGATGCTCCTTTTCTGATCAGTCCTAATTTCTCAAAGGAATTTCTGATTTTTTCTTTTTCCTCCAATGATACACTAGTTGTTTTCCTTCTTCAAAAGAATTCAGATGGTATGGAGCAACCTATTTCCTTTTTCAGTAGGCCCTTGAGAGATGTTGAAGTCAGGTCTGATATTATGGAGAAGATAGCTTATTCTTTAGTCAAATTTCTTAAGGATTTCAAGGTGTATGTTCTTCATTCAAAAATCATTCTTATGTTCCTTCAAGTTATGTTAAAGGAATTTTGATTCAGCCTAATATAGATGGGAAAATAAGCAAGTGGATTGCTAATATTTTTTAGTTTGATCTAGAGGTGAATCCCACCAAGATGGTAAAAGATCAAGGATTGGATAGGTTGCTAGTTGAATCAAATTGTAAGGCATTGAGAGTGAATTTTATGGGCATTAACTCTGTAAATAAGCAGTCTGATATTCAGAACAACAACCTGCAAATTAACCCAAAGTTGGCATAATGAAGTTGGTACAAGGACATCATCTATTTCTTACAGAATTTGTAGCCTCCTACTAGATCTGAAACTTAAAGAATTAGGGTATTGTATTGTTGATCAGATTCTATATTGGAAGGATCCTTCAGGGATTATTTTAAGATGTTTAGATCCAGAGGAGGCAAAACAAATTATGACTGAATTTCATGGGATTTTATGTGGAGGTCATCACTTATGGAGAACAAAAGCATAAAACATAGTCAGAGATGAGTATGTTTGGCCTAACTTATTCATTGATGTGTGCGCAAAGATCAAAACATGTGAAAAATGTCATAAATTCTCAGGTAAACAAAATCTCAAGTATTTTCCTTTGAAACCAATTGTGGTATCTGGCCCTTTCCAGCAGTGGGGATTATATTTTATTGGATAAATTCATCCATCCTTAAGTGGTCAACACCATTGGATTCTGACTACTACTGATTACTTTACCAAATGGATAGAATCCATTCCCACCAGGAATGCAACACACAAAGTAATTATTGGTTTCTTGGAAGATATTATGTCAAGGTTTGGTTTCCCAAATAAAATTTTCACTGATAATGCATCAGCTTTCAAGGCTGAGCCCTTGGTGAAGTTTTGTGAAAAATTCAGTATTCAACTTATCCATTCCACTCCATATTACCCTCAAGGTAATGGCTTAGTAGAATCCTCCAACAAAATCTTAGTAAATATTATCAAAAATTTGTTGGAAGAAAATAAGAAGTCATGGGATTATAATTTGAAGTTTTCCCTCTGGGAAGATAGAGTAACCACAAAGAGTTCAATTGGTACCACACAATTTCATTTGGTTTATGGAACTGAAGCTATTTCTCTTGCTCAGTTAGATTTACCTGTGGAAAAATTTATTCAATATCAATAAGGGGAACCAGATGAAATGATTAGAAGGATGCATCAACTTGTGGAAGTAAAAAAAACCAGAGAGCAGTTGTTTGATAATGCACAGATTCATCAACAAAAAAATTAAAGAATTTTTTGACAAGAAGGTGAAGAAGAAATATTTTCATCTTGGAGATATGGTACTCAAGTGGTATGCTCAGAGGAAGGATAAAGGAAAACATGGTAAATTTGAAGCTCTTTGGGTTGGTCCTTTTAAAATTTCTGAAGTTTTGAAAAATAATACTTTCAAGCTGCAGAATTTGGAGGATGCTGAAATTTTTGGTGGCCCAGTCAATGGGCAATTTCTCAAAAAGTATTTTTTCTAAAATCCATGGGTGGATTTATTTCATTGTAAATTCTGATGTGTTTAGTTAGTTTTTTTTTTCTTTTAAATAATGACTCCTTTCCCAATGGATAAGGCACTTGAGATGCAATGTTCTTGGAGCCTCATAGGGAGGTCTCCATCCCTTGTGGAGCTAGATGTTAGCACATAGGATGTATAGGGGTCAATTTTTTTAATCTTCTAGGTTTGAGTCATAGGCTCAATTTATTTAAGGTTTTTGAATCATGTCTTATGTTAATAAATTGTGTTTTGATTGTCTCATGAGTCAAGAAAACTAATCATAGTCCATGTGTGAGTCTTGGTGTCATGATAATGGGTATCATCATTATAAAAAAGGGAAAGTGTTGGTCATACCTTTTGGTTTCAAGGTGATAAGTATCAAGTGTTGTGTCTCAAAAATGTATACAAATGGTTTTCATCTCATATTTAACTGTTTGGGGGTGAATTCATGTGTCAAGTCAACATGTTGCCAACTCTCCTAAAAGTTCAAAGCGAATCAAGAAAAGTACATCATGCACTAATCGCATACCATCATGTTTTGGAAACATGGAAATTGGTATTTTATTATTTTCAGTGGCATATATTCATCTCTTTTTCTTCAAGTCAGTTTCAGAAGGAGGTTTATCATTTTGAAAATAGCGCGTTGCAAACTAGTTTAAATTGTGGTGCTACAAAATTCCTGTAGCAGTTGAAGGCGGATCAAAGGTTTCCAGAAACTCTCAATTTGGTTTATGAGACAACAAATGAGCTTCATATATACCAGGTACCCTAATTAAATGTTCAATTTCATTGCCTAAAGGTTGATTATAATCATACCCTAATTGCTGCAAAATTTATGCGCATTGCAAATTGTTTCATATCATTTGCGCTGCAAACTTCTTTTACCTAGTCAAATTCTACAGTCCTTGTATCTTAATATTTTATGAAAACCCAATTCTCTTGTTTTCATACCAAAAATATCAATTGCGGTCGTTTCTTATAGCCATGATCCTATCTGCTACAAATTCTTGTTAGTGCTACAAACTGCATTCATTGTATGCACTGCAAATTGAATGTGCTACGAACCCTTTGTTTTCTCATGTGATAAAACCCTCGCTGACTGTATTTTCACTTAGGTTTGAAGTATTGTCTCTTTCAAATCATTTTCCTTTCAGAATTGTCACTTTGCAAACTCTTCTGATTAAAAACCTAGATTAAATTCATTTGTTGCAAACTTCATTTGTGCACTGCAAATTGAGAAATCGTGTTGCAAATTCTCAGTTTTACATAGTTGCCCTGAATTTTTTCCTGATTGAAGTATCATCTAGTTCATGGTTTCCATTTTCTCCTCTCATATCCTAGTTTCAATATTTTTCATTCCTTTCGTGTTTCTTTTGCATGAATACTTTTATCAACAAACTCTAAACCGTGAAAAATCAAACCATAAACCCTAAACTTACCTGTTTGCATCATACAATCTAGTAGAAACAGTTATCATAAGGGGAAGGGGTTTTAAATCAGCTATCATGGACAGTAAAAAAGGTAATAAATTTCATAAAGGAGGAGAAATTGTTAGGGCTAAGCCCCATGACTTGCATCTTATAAACTCAAAACCATTTTTCAGAGAAGAATTTCAAAGAGTGGGTTGCCTAGTTTTTTGTGAGAAAATGCAAAGAGGAGATCCTGAGGTTGCCAAGAATTTGGCACTTAATTTAGATGGGATAAAGACTAAATTGGGTGCGTTGGAGTTTGAGGTTTCAGAACATTTTATTTCTATAGTCACAGAGATACATGTTCATGGATAAAAATGGTTTAAGGCCATGTCCTTGAATTCTACATTTTTAAGGAGTTCCTAAAACCTGAATATCAAGGAGATAACCTATCCAAACGAGTGCCAAGAAATCATATGTTGGATTATTTTGAAAAAACACTCAGATTTATTCAGAGGTATTTTACTTGTGAAGGAAGGTTCAATATGGTCTATCACTACCATATTAGATTGTTACTGCACTCTTTTGGGAAAGAGTCCTTGAAATTACCTTTTTATCTATTCAGAAGCATTGGGAATATTTCATATAGAGTCCAATATAAATCTAAATAGGTGGATACCAATGTTTTTCATTATGGTCTGATCAAAATGCTAGTATTGGAAGAGTTGGAGAAGCCCAATATTGATTGGGATGCTTTCCTAGCTACATTAGGATTTCAGCCATATGTTACTCACACACCACAGTCAAAGAGACAAGCACCTATGGTTGCTGATAAGACCGTGCACTCAGAGTCAATTAAAAAGAGGAATATGACCAAAAGGGATAAGTCCATTTAGTATACTAATAAGATAGTTGAAGGTTCTTCACCTTCTCATGTGGTAGATCTTGCACCTATAGGCACATCCTCTAGTAAAGAAAGGAGTCTGAAGGGAAAGAAGCTTAAATTTTCTTCACCTCTTGTTGTAGAAGTTGTTAAGCCGAGAATTCCTTTCACTAGATCAACAACAAAGCAACATGTCTCTACAGAAGAAGGTACATCCAGAGCATCAACTTAGCCAACAGACAAAACTAAGCCTCTAAAAAAGCAAATAGAAATCATTGATATCAATTCTCCTTCTGATGAGATGGATCCTAATTTTAAAAGGCTCATGAAGCAGTTGAAATAGGCAAGGGATGAAAATGAATAATTGAAGAAAGAGAATCTTCATGCCAAGATTCAGCTTAAGAGAGCTATATATATGGGTGAATAAACTATTAAAAAGGAAAAACATTGGGTTAATAGATCCATATCTCTGCATAGGCAAATGAAGAACGTGTACAGGTTGAATAGAGCCCATCAAGCTGAAAACATGAAGCTGAAGGAGGAAGTGCAACAGTTAAAGGAACACAATGAAAAACAGAACCTGGACATGTTGGCATGAGTGGATAATAGAAGAAGAAGATGAGGCATCATCTCTGCATCAACATTATCAGTCTTACTATATACTTTATATATATGCATGCTTATAGCTCTAAGGATCATTTTTACATTTTGTTGCTACTATTATGCTCACATGATATTTTTTTCAATTCACTTTTGTGATTTAGAGGTTATAACAGGCATCATTAAAGGTTTGAAGGATTTTTCCATAGCTTTGACATCATATGACAAGTTTTGAGAACAAAGTGACACCTACAAGAAAATTCATAGTGCAGGTTGTTGAAGGCGCTGCGAACTGCTAAAACTAGAACAGTTTGCAGTGTATGAGCTGCAAACCTAATAGTTACATGGAGTTTTAGCTACTGAAGGATTCCAGTTGTTAGATAAGGTTCAGATAGCTCCTCAAGAATTAGTTGGACATTAAGGGACACCTGCCCTGAAGATCTAGCTTCAATTAAGTTGCATGAAATGAGTTGGCTATAGTTGCATTCAATGCTACCAACAACTTCCTGGAATATAGAATCTTGTTATACTTTCTGTTGATTACTCATTTCCATGCCTCTCTAAGGCACAGGATCCTATGTAGGATCTAGGTGGCGAGTTATAAGAATATTTTTGAATGTATTTTTCTATAAAAAAGTGTAATGTAACTCCATTAGAGGGTTCAAATGGTTGTATATTGGGACTCACATATTTATTCTCAGCTATAAAGTTTTTCAGATTGTATGTACTCAGACTTAAGAATATTGAGCAGTTAATGATCAATTTCTTCTCTTCACCATGTTTTGTGTTTCATATTTTCTTTGATGCTTTCTATTGATGAAGGATTCATATTGGTACTCGTTCCCAACGTAGTGAAATATTTACTCTATTTTTACTGGTGCAAGGGTTGTTGAAGTAATTTATCTTGTTGACTAAGAAGTTCTTACTTGATGAGTTTTCTACTATATGTGTTTCAGAATTACTTGATGTAACCTGATGCATGTATTCTACTTTTTCTGTTAAGTATTCCATCTTTCCATTTATATCTTAAACACTAATCTGAGACTATTCAATCCTTGTTTGCTGATATATATTTTATGGAAGTTTTGTGTTGATGTTTAAATTGCGTTCCTCACCCATTCACTACATTTTGAAATAAACTCTTATTTTTACAAACCTACAAGTTTTTATGATGGGTATTAGGCTCACACCTATATCAATCTAGGTGATACTTCTAGTACTAACATTTTTGCCGCTATTGTCGGGGAGGAAAATTTGAATATCTTTCATTGGGTTGTATGACAAGGATACTACTGATTTTGTTGGTGTACAAAAACCAGTAAACAAAATGACTGCATAGTTCACACAGAAACTCCAAAGTTCAGTTGTGACTCCCAAGAGAAGGGCATATGAGGGTTAAACCATAGTCACCTCTAGCTACACCTGAACCTGATCCATAAAAAAAGTCATTAAGAAGGAAAAATATTTTCAAGGAGCCTCCTCTTCCAAATATTCAGGTATTTTTGGAGACCTACCTAACTCTGTTTTTCATACACCAGTTGTTGTTTCTAAGATTTCTCATTTACCTGTAGTTAAAACTCCTGTAAAGTATGAATTAAAAGATCTTTCTGTTGAATACACACCTTTTTCTCCTAACTTGAAAGAGGATATTTTAGAAAGCTTTGATTTTCTTGCATCTCTTGAATTTGTTAAGTGGTTTAGACTTGAAATTTTGGAAGATTTTCATTTCTTAGGTTCTCCAACTCCTCATTCATTTAATTTTCATGTAACCAAAGAATAAGGAACCTCATTTTTTGTTAAAATCTCATTAGATATACCCAAGTCTACTCCATCTTCTATTAAATCTTAATCTTCTTCACCCCATACTCTTCCTATTTCAAACCCTTATGTTATACAGACCTCATTATCACCTACAAAATCACCTACAAAATCACCTATTACTTCTCCCATAAGTCAGAGTCCTCCTTTTCCAAATCAAATTGTAGGAGTTCATCGTCATCAGAACAGAATGGATGCCATTGTCGCTGCTAGGTATGCACCATTAGTGCTTCCTCAACCCATGAATGCTCTCCCAGTTGGAGATTACCTTAAGTACATGACTAGAGGATCATACTAGCCTTCAAATGAGGCTATGGTATATACATAAAATTCATATTTATACATATATATGAAGTTTTTAGTGGTTCAAAATTGCCTCTATTGGAGATTTGATTTTCAACCATATATTTCTTCATGGTTTTGTAATTTCTAGCACTTGTATGCCTCACTGATTTGACATAGTTAAGGCCAAAATTGTTAAGTGATTTAAATCTAATATTGAAAAGGATGGTGAATATTTGTTGTTGTATTTATAGTTTTCATTAAGTGAATTTCATATTTTTTTTATGCATCATAAGATTACCCTAGAGGGCTAAAAATTCTTGGCACACACTAGTATATTTTCTCTTGAATTTCCTAGTGGATTAGGGTTGTTAAGAGGTGAAATATTGTCTATTGTTGCTGTTTTTTATTTATATACCGTAACATCCCGAAGGATAAAAAAACGTATGGTTAATATCTAGAAAACCTCTAGGAAAGAGGTAAAAAATTTCGAGTTGCATTAATTTCCCTAGTGTAGAAATTTCTACATATTCTTCATCTTCCATCTCTTGCTTAGTTTGAAAGTGGATTCTCATTATACATTGCATAGTGTTCCTTGGAAATAATATCATGTGAAATTGTCTCTCATACCAATTTGATCCATGGGGGGGATTATCTGATACCAATTTATCCATGAGGGGGATTATCAARAGTATGAGTGGAAAATGYACTCAATAGMAAAGATCACATTACCCAAATAAATATATTTTATAATAAATATTTACATAAATAAAATAAATATATTCACTCAATTAAACATGGATAAATGCACTGCATAAAAATCCATTTAGGTCTCATTAACACAACAATTTAACAAAAAGAAAATCTAGAATTGCACTAGTAAATTAAATGTACATCCTACGTTGAGTTCAGATATCACAAAATTAGATCCATTGTATCACACATTGAACAACTTAAATAAATTTTGATAAGGGAAAAAAATCACTCCAAATTCTTGTTTGATCAACTTCTATCTATTGTTACAATTAATGTACCACAAGGGAGAGGCAATGAAAAGAGTAGGAAGGTAATCCATTGCTTGTGTTGACATTGTTCCAACTACAACATCAATACTCAATTGTGTTGTGCACTAGGGTGTATTTCTGAAATATTAGTGTACCCAAGATGTTCGACAACCATGTTGAAATGCAAAGTTGCATGATTTTGTTGTCACACAACTTTGTCACAACATTACCACTGCAACTTCCCATGCAAGATTGTTCATTGTGT
>JASDQU011103297.1:2789-18644 GCA_032191745.1 Picea mariana
TGCAATTTTAAAAAAGAGCAACTTATCAACAATAACTTGAAACTAATGTCCCGTAATCTTCGAGAGCAACTCTTTTGTAGTAGTTGAAAACTAATGTCCCACATTTTGCAACATCGAGTGACTCTTTTGTAATCTTCAAAAAGAGTGGCTCTTCAATGGATGAATCCATAGAGGAACAAACTAAGTCTATTATGGACACAGTTCCAACATGACTTAGAGAAAGGGAACTCTCAAAATAAATGTTTAATTGTTTTTGCTCTCTTAAATGATGAGCACTTGTCCTTTGGATGTCTAGATTTGGCGAATTCTAAATTTGATGGAGAAGCCTTGATAAACCACCAAATCACTAGAGACTCAAACATTATCAACTAATAGGAAACCTTGTAAGACCAAACACTATCAACTAATAGGAAACCTTGTAAGACCAAACATTGTGCATTCATTTATGCTACCCATTCATCTTTAAAAAACAATATTGTCATAGTACCATTCCTTACCCATCACCTTTCAAGAATAATATAGTCGTAGGACAATGTCCAATCTTTCCAAAAGGTGCCTTGTATAAGACCATATTGAGTAGACCATCTTTTAAAATAATTCCTTGAAAAACTCTAACAATGCATTTATCCAAAGCTACAAGACCTTAATGATAAGTAAGTGTTTCCAATCAATTGTACCTCTGTAATCATCATCTCCTTGATCCTTCCAAATAATAAGGCCTTTTTGTAACACACCTAGCTCCCACGTTGAGTCCCATTACTACTAAATCAACTAACATATCGATTGAAATGCGGAAAATAAGTGCAACATGACATGCACTCTCATGCTAATATCATTAATTCTTAAAAAAGTGAATGCAAATGATTAAATACACACAGTGATCAAAACATTTATCTTTTAAAATATTTTACACAACTGACTACAGACGATGAACGTTCCACCTAACCATAGACATTCTTGCTCCAATTCTCTTAATTGCAAGTCACCATTGAGCTGAAACTATTAGTCCACAAGAACGGACAAGCTCTTATGGGTGTCTACAGTCCATTGTAACAACTCAAAACTCACTAAAACACAGTGACGCGACTCCTACAACAATTCCAACCACCCAACTCTCTTCCCCATCAGTCTGCACAACCCAAGAGATGAGATTTCCTTCTCTACATTGCAATCCCTTAGACAATCTCCATTCCCTCTAGGGCTCCAACACAAACCGGCTAGGAATCTCTCTATCGAGGCTCCAAGAAATCCAATTGCAATAGAAGTGCTCATAGCAACCTTTACACAGTCTCTTCACATAATTTCTCACCATAAATCACTCACAAGCATCACAATCTCATTCTCAACATAATTACCATCTTCAACACGTTATCTTCAATACCCATTATGGCTAGCCACTTTTTCACAACACTTTGCTTTATTTTTCCTCACTTCTTATTAACTGTAAAAATTGTTCTTCCTACTCGAATTTCCTCTTCCCCTATGTTTTCTTGACTCTTACTCTTCCCCAAGGATGATTACACTCAACCCATGCTATCATAATTGAGTGGGTTGACTTTCTCACCCAACTTCTTACATGAATTCAATGATTGAGTGTTGAAAAGTCAAAGGGACAAATGGCTAAATGACAAATTGATTTATGAAGGTGAATTAAGACTCAAGGCATATGGAAACCCCTCAACACCCCCATTAATCCCCCTCTCTTGTGGAATCATAGCCCCCCTTTACTCTAGTCCTTACCCATCTACAACTAGTGGTGTATTGCATTTTATTATTTTCAATGTACAATGTTTACATATTACATTGCTTGCCCCCCAACCATTCATAATATTTACAAATATACAATGCTACATTGGGGGATCAAAATTGGGGTGTTATAATCACCTCCCCTACATTTTGCATTGTCCTCGGTGTATATAACCATACATGTGTACATGTTCATACATACAAAATTTCACATTATTATACTTGATAATTTCACAGTTTATTGACTCCTGTAGCAATTTCAACTAGTAATCTTATGTTCCTCTTAGCCTCCACGTCCCAAGGAAGTGTACCCCCTTCTCTCCACCATAATCCCTCAGGCTGTCCCACTTCCCTTCCAAGGCTCTAGCACAAGACAAATAGGAAGTCTCAAAGTTGTGGCTCCAAGAACTCCAACTGCACCAAAATGGTGTCTTTGTACATTCAAAATCCCTCAAAATCTACCAAAAGCTATAGGTACTCTTATCGCATGGCCTCTTTGTGCTCCCGTGTGGCGTCATCGGGATCGTACAAGTCCACTGGACCTTTACTAGGTTGATGGTTTGGTTCCTAAGCCTGTTGACTTTCCGGTCCAATATGTGCATCGACTCCACCCGAAAGTCCCCTTCTTGCTCCACTTGGATCATAGTCCAATCAATCACATGATTATGATCATGTACATACTTCTTCAATAAAGACATGTGAAACACATTATGAACTCTCATGAATCCAAGTAATGCAAGCATGTATGCAACTAGGCCTATCCTCTCTAGAACTTCAAACAACCCACAACATCTTGTTGCCAATTTTGGGCAACTTCCCAATCTCAACAAACTCCTCTTGGCCTTAACTTTTAAAAACACATGCTCTCCTACTTTGGATTCCCTGTGTGCTCTTCCTTTATCAACATAGTTTTTTTTTCTATCTCGTGTAAACTTTAAATTATGTCTAATCTTTATCATTTGTTCTTCCATTTCTCTTAGTAATTCTAGTCCAGTGATGACTCTATCTGTTGGGTTGTCCCAGCTCACTGGTGTGTTACATTTTCTTCCATACAAGGCTTCAAACAGGCTCATTTTCAATGATTTATGATACCTATTGTTATAAGTGAACTCAACTAGATGAAGATAGTCCTCCCACCTGGAAGGTTTGTCCATTACATACATTCTCAACATATCTTCAATTATTTGGTTGACCCTATTTATCTTCCCATCTGATTCTAGATGATATGTTGTGTTGAAATTCAGATTTGTCCCAAATCCTTTAAATAAGCCCTTCCAAAAATTTAATGTGAACTTGGAATCTCTTAGGCACACCATGCAGCCTAGCAATTTCCTTCATATAAATTTATGCAATGTTGGTTGTCTTGTGCATCATCTTGACTGTAATAAAATGTGCATTTGCTTTTAATATATCATTCATTCCTAGAGAAGAGAATACTATGGCTGATTCTTTGGCTGTATCAACAAGCAACTTCAGAATTCCTATACCACCAAAAATCAAGTATGATGTAGAAGTCAAACACATGCTTTCTATACCGGACAATGTAAAATATTGGAAGGTGTTCGAAGATGATTTAGAACTTCAAAATTTTCTTGAGACTGTTGATGAATTTTTTGCATTACACATTGATCGAGATCATGATTCAGAAGTCTCTCCTCATGCTGATGGTTTCCTCAATAAAATTGCTAATAATCATATTGTGCAGCCGCCTAGTAATCATATACCAAAGGGATTGGTTCCTTTGGAAAGATTATTTGACGAGAATGATATGGCATTGAAAGGGAAGGTATCCATTGATGATGCAGATATAACTGAGTGAAATGTGGCATTGAAAGGGATCCAAAATATGTCAGAACTTATGACACAGGCATAATAGAGCACAAGATACCATTAAAAGAAAACACCAAACCCTTCAGGCAAAAGTTGAGACAAATCAATCCCATGTTGCTGCCTGTCATGGAGAAAGAAGTTAAGAAGCTTTTAGATGCAAAAATTATCATTCCTTTGAGGTATTCTGAATGGGTAGACAATTTGGTCCCAGTAAGAAAAAAGAATGGAGAAATCAGACTTTGTGTTGATTTCCAAAATCTGAATAAAAGCTCAAAGAAGGATAATTATCCTTTGCCCAAGATGGAGCACATATTACAGAAGGTGATAGGAGAAGCCAGGATGTCTATGGTTGATGGATTTTCCGGATACAATTAGGTATCTGTTTTTCCAGAAGACAGGGAGAAGACGGCCTTTACCACTCCTTGGGGGACATTTATAAATGCCAAGATGCCCTTTGGTTTGATGAACGCAGGGGCAACTTTTCAGCGAGCTATGGACATAGCCTTTATTGGAGAAAATGATAAGTTTGTTGTTATCTATTTAGATGACATAACTGTGTATTCTCAGTCTGATAAGGAACACTATGATCATTTAAGAAAAGTTTTCTTGAAATGCAGAAAATTTGGCCTCTCTTTGAATCTGAAAAAATCATTGTTTGCCATGAAAGAAGGAAAATTATTGGGGCATATCGTATCAGTTGAAGGGGTAAGGATTGATTCCAGCAGGGTTGAGGCTATACAAAATTTGTCACTCCCTCGATCTAAAAAGGAGGTACAATATTTTCTGGGAAAAATCAACTTTTTGAGAAGATTTGTGTCAAATTTTGCTGAGTTAGTTAAGTATATCACAGTCATGCTGAGGAAGGATAGTGAAATCAAATGGACTGCTGAGGTCCGTGATTCTTTTGATCAAATAAAGAAAGCCTTGACAGAAGCTCCGGTTCTTGTCAGCCCCGACTACTCCAAGGACTTTCTTATTTTTTCTTTTGCCTCTTTTGATACAGTAGCAGCAGTCCTATTGCAGAAGAATGTTGAAGGCTTAGAGAAACCCATTTCCTTTTTCAGTAGGGCATTGAGAGATGCAGAACTAAAATATGACATTATGGACAAACAAGCCTATGCATTGGTTAAAGCTCTTAAGTCCTTCAGATTTTATGTTCTGCATTCAAGAGTTATTGCTTATGTCCCATCAGCTGTTGTAAATGAAATTCTTATTCAGCCTGATATAGACGGAAAAAGAAGCAAGTGGATTGCTAAACTACTTGAATTTGATTTGGATATTAGGCCCATAAAATTGGTTAAAGGCCAGGGTTTGGCCAAGCTCTTGGCTGAATCAAATTACTCAGCATTGGGGGTGAATTTCATTCACTCATGTTCGAAAAATCAGTAGGATGAGATGAATGATAAAGGTCCTCAAGTCATTTCTACATTGGACAATTGTAGTTGGTACAAAGACATTATATTTTTTCTGCAAAATTTATAGCCCCCAAGTGGTATGGAAAAGAACAAGGTGAGGGCCTTGAAACTCAAATCAATAAATTATTGCCTTGTTGATCAAATTTTGTATTGGAAGGATCCATTAGGAGTGCTTTTGAGATGCCTAGATCCCCAAGAAGCCCAAAAGAATATGTGTGATTTTCATGACAGATTATGTGGGGGGCATCATTATTGGAGAACCACGGCATACAAGATCCTCAGAGCTGGGTACTTCTGGCCCAGTTTGTTCACTGATGTTTGTGCTAAGATCAGAGCCTGTGCTAAGTGTCAGAAGTTCTCTGAAAAGAAACAACTTAAGTCTTTGTCATTGAAGCCTGTGGCAGCCTTAGGACCCTTCCAGCAGTGGAGCCTAGATTTTATCAGGGAAATCCATCCTGCTTCCAGTGGTCAACATAGATGGATCTTGACTACTACATATTACTTTACTAAATGGATCGAAGTTATTCCCATAAGGAATGCTTCACATAGAGTGATCATTGGTTTCCTGGAAGACATCATAGCAAGGTTTGGGTGTCCTGACAGAATCGTCACTGATAATGCTGCATCATTCAAGGCTGAACCATTAATTCAGTTCTGTGAATTGTTTGGGATCACTTTGATTCATTCCACCCCTTATTATCCGCAGGGAAACATGTTTATAGAATCCTCGAACAAAAGCATTATAAAGATCATTAAAAATATGTTAGAGGATAACAAAAAGACATGGGATTCGAAACTCAAATTTTCTCTATGGGATGACAAAGTGATAGTGAAAAGGTCCTTGGGACTTTCCCCTTTCCAACTGGTATATGGAGTTGAGGCAGTTTTTCCTTCTCAGTTTGCCTTACCTGTGGAAAAATTCTTCCAAGATTATCAAGGGGAACTTGATCATATGATCAGAAGGATTCAACAGTTGTTTGAAGTGCAGCAGACCCGAGAGCAGATTGTAGACAAAGCAGCTGACCATCAACTGAAGATTAAGCAGGTTTTCGACAAAAAGGTGAACAAAGAGGACTTTCAATTGGGTGATTTGGTGCTCAAATGGGATGCATCGAAGCAGGATAAAGGCAAGCACGGTAAATTTGAAGCTTTATGGATGGGTCCTTTCAAAATCTCTAAGGTATTCTCTAATAACACTTTCAAGTTGAAGAATATGGAGAATGAAGAGTTTTTTGGTGGCCCTGTCAATGGGCATTTCCTGAAAAAGTACTTTGCTTGAGCCTTGAGTGGCTCTTCATGTCATTGTAAATATCATTCTCTTTTTATTTTTGTTTCAATAACTGACCCCATAGCCCTAGGATAAGGCACTAAATCTACTCATTCTTGGCAGCTTGAAGGGGGCATGCCATTCCCTGTGGAGCCAATGTTATCACACTAAATTGCCTTGGGTCTTTTATGTTAGCACTAAGAGTCATTTTCAGATTGCATGGAAGGCAATCCCAATACTCATCAAGTTATAAGTGAATGTAAGGGTGTTTAAAGAGTCAAATGGAAAAGGACTCAAGTGATAATGTTCTAACTCAGATAACAGGGCTAGCATACACCAGCAATTAAGGTCTTGGCTAATTTCAATCAGTAGTTTGGAAATAAGTATGAATAGAGGGGAGACTTGACTGAGAGAAGTGTAGGGGTTGTTGTAAACATCAGGTCAACAAGAGCCTAAGGGGGAAATCTTCTTAACACAAGATCTTCTTGAACTAAGAAACTAAGGAAGATAAATAAACATCATGATAACATAATGATCAAACATGCATCATAACATCACCACAATCATTCATGTGAATCATTCAAAGCATGAACATTTAGCATCAAAAGCAAATAAACTGAAAGAGAAACTGATTTAGTCAAAAAGTCTTAAGTCCAGTACATCACTAAATCACAGTTACTTCATCAAAATATTACAGTATAAGGGAGCCTTGCTCAACCATCCGAGCCTGCCAAAGAAAATGATCTATCTATTTATAACAAAAGGGAGGCAACAACTGTAGGTACGAGCTAGCCCCCTTCCCTTGAAAAACTCTAAACATTTATTTTCTCTAACAACTTCTCTAACCATCTATGCTATAAAACAGGAAAATGTTTGTGACTAATCCAAATGAAATTCAAACTGAATTGATTCCCTTTTGCTGCGCAGCTCCTTGTTTTCCATGTGTCCTTCAAGGCATGTGGTTGTCTTCATAATGCTAACTATTGCTTCTCCATCCTTCTTCATCATCAATTTATCCAATAGTTGTTAGCTTGGTCCTCCTAGATTCCTAGTCTTTATTGACAGCTTCCTTGGGTAGCAAAACTGGGTAGCGCACTACAAGGAGAAAATGTAGCGCCTATAGGTAGCGTCACTGTGCTGCATATGTGTACAAACTCTGCTCTTTGTGCAATATTAGGTAGCGCCTGTAGGTAGTGCCTATGTGTTGTGCCTATGTGCCAACCTTTACCCTCTGTGAAATATTCAGTAGCGCCATTAGGTAGCACCTGTGTGCCAATTATTTTCCCTCTGTGAAATATTAGGTAATGTCATTGGGTAGCGCCTCTTATGTTGCTTCTATGTGTAGGTTTGGGTAGCATTACAAAAACGTAGCGCCTTCAATCCTTGAACATGTGCAGAGTAATTTATGGTTTTTCATGATGACAAAACCATTTTAATCAAGAGCCTTGACTTCACAATAGGTAGTGCCTTCTATTAATGGGGAAGCTAGCACTTAGCAAAAACCCAAAACCCAAATAGTTAAGCGCTTAGAAGCCTGTATAGATGGCAGAGATAATATTTGCATATTGGTTAACCCTCCCAAAAAGATGCATCCTCAAAAATGGGGCTTACCCTTATCAACTATTTTGTTATTTTGACACTTAACCTCATACTCTTTCTGGTAGAAAGAGGATCTTCAATTGACACAACAGACTTCTTCTTAGCATTGAAAGGCTTCTTTGGTGTAGTTGTGCTCTCCTTAGTTTTTGGTTTGTCATCTTCAATGGCAGCTTCAACCAACACCTATAGATTTATTTGGGCTACCTCATCTTGAAAATGATTCAGCTCTGCCTTTAGCTTCCTGTTTTGAGATTGGAAGCCTCTATTCTGCCTGTAGAGATTCCTTAGTTGTCTATGAAGGGGTTGGTCCCTCCTTGCTGCAAATATTGCCAAGTCAAGGGTGTGACTGTAACCATCATGAGCTCTTTCATCTTAGCCAAATTGACCTTATCTTCTGCTTTAATACGAGCTATTTATTTTCTTGCATCTCTAAGCTGCTTGATAAGTCTTTTGTAGGTCTGACTGTCAGGAGGAACAATGGCATGTACAGTCTCACTAGGCTTTTTCTCAGACTCCTCTTCCTCCTGCATGGGAAGTGTCTTGTCTACCTCATCAAGTTCCTTGATGACTTTAATTTTATTCTTCTTTCTCAGCACATGGGTTTCATCTTTTCTTTCAATAGGCTTTTCAATGCCTTTCTCAGAGGTTTCATCTTTACTCTCCAGAGGTCCTTTTGTACCTTTATCCTTACCCTTCTGTACAGGGGTTTCTTGTTTCCCTTCAGTAGGTTGAGAACTACCTTTATCCTTCTTCCTCTAAATAAGGGTTTCTGATTTTTCCTCCATAAGATTTTCAATGCTCTTACCCTTCTTCTTTTGAATAGGGGGCTCAGGTAAGGACTGCTCTTTGAAAACCTCCTTAGGAATTGATGACCTTGTGAAAGGTCTTTTACCTTTGATTTCAACTGCTGGAGGAGAAGATGGAAAGAGGAGCGTCTTCCCTTTCTTGGATGCAACTTTGGTAGAAGAAGGCACCTCCTCTAACCTTGGTGGAGGAGGTGGTGAAAAATATCTGTGTGGAGAAGGACAAAATTCCTCCTCAGCCTCTATGACCTGCTTGCTGATATCTGGAACTTGAATAGGGGTTCTTCCCTTTCTCTTCCTATTGGTCCCTACTTTAGAAGTACTGGTGGGTGACAAAGGACTTGCCTTCTGTGATTGAGGAGTTGGTGCTAGATCCAACTTGAAATGAGAGGTAACCACAAAATGTTCCCATGAAATTTCTTTCTTACCCAATTCCTCAGAGACTAGCATTCTGATTAATCCAGAGTGGAAAAGGCTAGAATCCACATCCTTAGATTTGGCTTGAACCCTATCTGACATTTTACCTATGCTTATTAACAGGTAATAGGGAATATTCATCTCAACCTTACCAGTAAAATGCAACAACAACCTTATGTGGTAATGGTACAATGTGTTAAATCTCTCTTCACAAGTAAAATATCTCTGTATGATCTTCAATAATCTGTCAAACTGTTCAACCAATTGACTTCTTGGCATACTCTTATACAATTCATTGGCTTGATATTCAGGTGTAAAGAGATCCTTAAAAAGGATGAACTCAAAACCATGGCCTTGAACCACTTTTCACCTGTAATGGGGATCCCTGTTGCAGCTGAGATAGAGGCTTCAGTTACATCAAATTCCAAATCCCCAACCTTGGTTTTCCTGCCATCAAAATGTAATGCAAACTCTTTTTCTACCTCTGGGTGGCCTCTCTCCATGTTCTGACAGAAAAAGAGGCACCCTACTCTCTGAAAGGCCTCTCTTGCCATGGGCTCTGTATCAAAAAGACACATGTCCACCGGTTATGTCCTAACTATCTTGCCTCCTTTGTGTGCCTTCTTCGATTTAGGGGTCTCCATGACTTAGAATGAGGGCTCTTGAAAGGCTTAAGGGATGGTAATGATCAGGAAGGCTTTGAATGGGGTTTCAAATATACAAGCCTGACCCTATGCAACTGAGTAAAACGTTTGATTATGAGATGAAAGGAGGCAGGGGAAGTAGTGAGAGGTTAAGTAGCGCCTCTTGGTAGCGCAACGCATATGCAGAGGATAGACTAGTCAAGAGCTTACAACTTCAATGGCTAAGGCAAGCAACAGTAATCCGACTCATATACGGGCCATGAGGTTTACAGGTCTGAAAAAGAGAGGAGGTGAAGCTATCATACAAAGATGGAACCTTTACCGTTGTGCAAACTTAGCAAACCAAAACCCGAGCACAGACTTCTTGTAAAAATTTAATATGTAGAGGAGGCAACATGGGATACTTGTGGAGTAGACACCTGTTGAGATCTTCAATGCAATCTTAGGATGAAATTTGAGAGAACTTCAGCCCTGAAATCTTTCTCAGCATCGGATTTGGTTGACATGTGGTCGCCTGATCAGAACTTATGAATTTGCGCAGTGCAACACTGTTGAGTCTTTCAAATTAGAAACTGTTACCAAAGCTCATAAATGCAAGATCTTTGAAGGCATCTTTAACCGATTTCTGGCATTGAAAACAAGGGACATGACATCAGTAGTGGCAATCATGGCTCGGGGTGGAAGTGTGATGAACGTGATAGGCGCTATGGAACTGCCTGATGAGTAGGCAACACATCCACTTCAAAATGTGATTAGAAAGGTAAGTGAGGACGTTGATGTATGCCTATGAGGTCATGAGTGAGGAGAGAGGAGTGTCACATCAATCTAGTCATGGGAGGGATCGACCTAGGGACATATCATGAAGGGGACCAAAATAAAACATGAGCTAGAAATTGTTTAAGGATCAAAAATCAATTCGAGGATCAAATTAGAGCTAAGACTCAAAAATTTTAATCATCCAAGGGGTCCTACCAATCATAAATTTTAAAAGGATTGAGACCTTAAAAGAAAAAAAGAAAATCTAACGCTTAAAAAAGGATTGCAAACAAACTAAAAAGACCCAAGGAAATTTAGTGTGATAACACACTAGAGAAACTCCAAGCATTAAGCTAATACAAAAGTCAATGTCTCTCTTGAGGGGAAATCCTGACATTTCCCCAAACACATCTTCATATTCCTTTAAGACTAGATAATCTTCGAGACTTGACTCCTTATCCTTTGTTGGCTTTTCCATGTGTGTTGCATATATCTGACATCCTTTTCTAAAGCTTCTTTTCAACCGCAATGCTGAAATCTCTCTGATGGATATAGGCCTTGGAATTCCTTGAACTGTCCTTGAATTCCCTTTCTCATCAAGACATGTGAAAGCCTTGTTGTAGAAATCTAGGATAGCATGATGTTTTTCTAGCCAATCCATACCAACAAGCAGTCATATTTCCCAAGTGGTATGATGTTCAAATCTTCCTTAGTCCTCACTCCATTCAGGTTCACTGGGAAATCCTTGACCAACTCATTGATTATTCTCTTGGTTCTAGCGGCTAGTTGAACTGATCAAGACTTCTCATGCTTACATCTCTTCATTTTAAATCTGCCAACCATATTTGGATCTATATAGCTATGACTAGCTCTAGAATCAATCAAAATAACTATGGGATAATTATCAATCTTACCTTCCACCTCAATCACGCAGGTTGATAATTTGTTTATCTATTGTTCAAAGCCACATAAATCCTTGGCATGCTCCTACACATGTCTTCCACTATATTAGCTTCCTAAATTTTATGCATAGTCCTCGTCCTATCTTCGTTGTGAGGGAAATATTTATACATGTGGTCTCCCTCACATCCCCAACATTTGATGGGTTGTTGTCTCGGCCTTTTCCTCAAGGAATCTTTCATGTTGGGCTCATTTTGTGCTTGTTTCCCTTGCCTATATGACTGTGAACCGTTCCTAAAGAAAGGTGGCTTGAACCCTTTCCTCCTCCGATCCATCTTGCCTCTTTTGTCATCCCAAACTTTTTGAAAAGTTGGCCTTGCCTTACTTCTCATACAAATACTTAGTTTTTCTCATGGCTTCCTCCAAAGTCTTGGGCTCATCAAATTAAATTTTATCCTTGTGGAATGATGGTATACCACTCAAGAACCTCTGAATTTTATCCTTCTCATCCTTAATGAAGTCCACATACCTCATAAGCTCTAGGAATTTCTTCTCATGCTCTTCCATGGTGGATTGATTGTGTAGATAAAAATATTTTCTCATGCCAAACAACTAGGCTTCAACTTCTTCACCCTTCATATGCTCTCTGTCAAATGTGGGTGGCTCGCGCCTCCTAAGCTCTCCTTGCAATCTATTTAACTCAGGGCTTCTCCTTTGATGTCTGACATGGGACCTACTTGGGTTTCTCTCTGGTTTTGAGAATGCAGGTGCTTTGTTGGTTAAATGTCTAGGTGAATGGTGATTCCTACTAACACTTCTTGAGTGCCTCGACCCTCTATAATCATTCCTCCTATCATGAAATATGTGCTCCTTAGCATGCCCTGCACTAGATGTAGGACTTATGCTAGAATCTTTGTTGATTTGTCTTTGCAGGTTATTTAGACTTTGTAACAACCAATAATTAATTTGGTTCTACTCTTGAGCTCTTATCGACCTTTCATTATCTTCTCTGTAACTCTGCACTTCTCTCTACAAGATCTCTATCAACTCTACAGGCTCCACTATGCTTCTATGTCCATTAGACTATGTTTTTGCATTCCCCAAACTGATATTTAATCATTTGATTTCATCTTCATGGCTGTAAGAACCCCATGCATCATCCATATCTTTATTCTTCATTTCTGAACCTGATATATTATGCATGTACCTCTAATTCTGCAAAAATGTGCATGCAACAATTATTGTTAGAATTATGCATATTGTAAAATATTTCATTAATTAGACTACAATTCATTCTTCATTTGAATTTGTGAAGAATATGGATGCACCAAACGAGGTTCTAATTCTTTAGAAACATTCTCTTCTTAATTATCTTTCCAATGACTATACTCATTCTGAGTTCTAAGCTAAAAGTTATAGCTTTCTAAAATTTGTCATTTCCACTCAATTGTGCCCTATCCTCACATGTGCAATTTAGTTGAAACGCCATTTTTTGTCATTTGTACCATAAAAATTGCCAGGAGTTAGAAAAACTTTTATATCGGGTGGAGATAGCGTTTCTGATTGTGAACACACAACAATTATCATATTCAAAATTTGATGCTCTAGTCAAATTTTGTATAAATATGAAATTGTCAACTTTGCCCTTTTTACATTTTCTTGAGACTTAGATTTTTTAGACAAACCATCTCCCAAGCGGGGCAAAATGAAAAAAGCTTCCTCAAGACAAAGTTGTCCGGATTGTTGAGGAGGTAAAATGTCGAACAAATGAATTTTTCCAGGTTTGTGATTTGGGGTCCCTTTTCCTTTGAATATTTCAAATATCCCCAAAAATTGTCCTGAAATAGTGAATTTTGTCATGTTTCAACATCTCCACACCAAACCCTTCGGAATTTGTCCAAAATCCCATTTGGATATCTTTGTGCCTACATTTTGGACTCCCTATAAAATTTTCGTCTTCATCAAAGTCCCTATCACATAAGACCACCTTGATCTTCAAAAACCACTAATTCCCATTTTTTGGAAAATTTAAGTAGAAATTATCGGTGGCCCTCACTGGCACCTTTTGTAGACTTTCTCACTTTAGACATACCCTTTAAATTTAACCTTACTCTGGTTTTTTTTGTTCCTATTATGGCCAAAACAAGTTTTTGACTCTAAACTTTTTTTTAAACTATCATCTTGTTGATGCGGCATTCCAACTGACGTGGCATGACACATGGCTACTTATGTCCACTTGTCATCCCGTTGATATGGCCATGTCACCATCCTTGTTGAAAAACTACCATTTTTCCCCATCGACGAACCCTAAAATTTTGTCTTCAGTGAACTCAAATTTTTTCCTTCGACAGACTCAAACTTCCTCTTATGCGAACTTTCGAACTTGTTTTTTTGGTGGACTTCGAAATTCGACTTTCGGTGAATAATTTTATTTTTTTCTTTCGGTGAATTGACAAATTTGTTCCTCAACAAATTTCAAAATTCAACTTTCGGCGAACCAAAAAATTTGTCCTTCAACAGACTTCAAGATTTAGATTCATCAACAACCTCCAAAATGGTGTCTTTAGCGAACTCGATTTTTTGGCTATTGGAGAACTCAAAAATTCTTCTTCATCATTGAACTGTAAAATGCACTTCAACAACCTATAAAAAGGTCTCTTTGATGAACTTGAATTTTTGTTCATTGACAAACTTGGATTTTCTTCATCGATGGACCAAAAATTTCTCCAACTTCACTGAATTTCGTCGAACTCCGAAATTTTCCTTCGAAAAATTTAGAAATTGTCTTTCGGTGAACTTAAGAAATTGTTCATTGGCAAATCGAGAAATTGTTCATCAGCAAACTTCATCAACTCGACGTCGCCGAACTTTTTCAACTTATTATCGACGGTCGAAACGCACTTCCCTTCGGTGGCCGAAATCAACTTTTCTTCAAAGGTCGAAATCATCTCTTCTTGAGCGGTTGAAATCAACTCTTCTTCATGAGCAAATAAACTTGGGTGTTTTTGCGACTTCAAATTTTCTTCATCGGCGAACTCACTTAACTTAGAATTTCTCACAAGTTTTCGTCTAAATTCAGAATGAATATGGACCATTGATCTCAAGATAAATGTGATCTCCGTCGTCAATTTCACTAATCTTTATAGTTTCCATGAAAACATGAGATTCGACCTCCCATGCCAAATTTTAACTTTGCAACTTGTAGATCGATGCAATCAATCAACTCTTCAACCATTCTAAGTGCAAATTCGACCTGAATTTGCTTAGAAATTTGGGGATTTCACTTTGTTTTTTAAAATTTCCCCAATTCGACACAAATCAAAACTCTACAACAACGAATTTATCAAATTTGTGCTAATTTTTGACCCATACATGTCTGGTTCTGAACCAAGATATTTGATACCAATCTGTAATGTACCCAACTCCCACACTGAGTCTTGTTACTACTAATCGACTAACATATTGATTGAAATGTGGAAAATAAGTGCAACATGGCATACACGCTCATGCTAATATCATTAATTTCTTTAAATGTGAATTCCAATGATTAAACACACACAACAACATTCATACATACAAAATACAGAGTAAATGCATCATTCAATCACAACATTAAAACTAAAAATGACATAGTGATAAAAACATTTATCTTTTAAAATGTTTTACACAATCGGTTGCAGACGATGGACATTCCACCCAACCATAGACTCTGCTACTTCAATTCTCTCCACAACAAGTCACCCTTGAGCTCGGGCTAGGAGTCCACAAGGATGAACATGATCCTATGGGTGTCTACAGTGTAAATTAACAACTCAAAACTCATTAAAACATAGTGATGCGACTCCTACAACAATTCCAACCACCCAACTCTCTTCCCCATCAATTTGCACAACCCAAGGGATAATATTCCCTTCTCTACACCGCAACCCTTCAGAGAATCTTCATCCCCTTCAGCGCTCCATCACAAATCGACAAAGAATATCTCTACTGGGGACTCCAGGAAATCCAGTTGCAACAGAAGTGCTTATAGCATCATTTACACAGTCTTTTCATATAATTTCTCACCATAAATCATTCATGGGCATAACAACCTCATTATCAAGATAATTAACAACTTCAACACGTTGTCTTCAATACCCACTATGGTTGGCCATTCTTTTATAGAATTTATCTTTATTTTTCCTCACTTCTTGCTAACTATAAAAATTGTTCTTCTTCCTACTCGAATTTTCTCTTCTCCCATGCTTGCTTGACTCTTACTCTTCCCTTAAGGATGATTACACTCAACCCATGTTGTATAATTGAATGGGTTGACTTTCTTACCCAACCTCTTACATGAATTCAATGATTGAGTGTTGAATAAGTCAGATGGATAAATGGCTAAATGATAAATTGATTTATGAAGGTGGATTAAGACTCGAGGCATATGGAAACCCCTCAACACCCCCATTAAGCCCCCTCTCTTGTGGAATCATAGC
>JASDQU011103298.1:0-30320 GCA_032191745.1 Picea mariana
GAAAGGTACCGTCGAAGAAGTTCATTTTGGGGGCTCAATCATGCCTTTGGCTATCATTGAGCACCTCGATCTCAAAAAACCTTCATTTAGGCCCTCAAAATGGCCCTGGAAGTTAAACCTGCTAAAAATAGTAAATTGCCAAAATTGTCAGAAAACTATTTTGAGTCAGTCGAAAAAGGTAGGTGGCCACCGATATCCACCTGGATCAATTCCTCAGTTAAACTGGGGAATGTTACATACATAATACTGGAAGACATTGAACATGCTATCATGTTTGAACTTTGATGGTTTACACAGGCTCATTCAACCTCCCAATTGTTGTAAAGGGACACTATAGGTCTTCTGTTTATAATTTCTCTATAACATTGTAGAGTACACTGTTCAAATATTGTAACCGCAAAGAACATTCTAATTATAATTGAGTTATTATCATGTAGATCAATCCCCTTTTGTGGATTGATCATGTCGGGACTTATGTATGACCAAATCCCCTTTTGTGGATTGGTCAAACCCCAATCAAATGATGTTAATTGAGAAGTTAGCCCCTAGGGCTAATTAAAGTGGTTTTAGCCACTAGTTGGAGAAGTCGGCCCTGCTTGATGAAAATACACAACACTAGCACTCCTCAACTAGTATAAATAAGAGAGGCTATCACCTCATTCACTCACTCACTCAATTCACTCATCTAGTGCACAAGTTTGAAGGAAGTTGCAGTTAGAAGAGGGAGAAGAGAGGTGCATTGCTCAGTCTTGGATATTCTCTAGTCTTTGGTCTTTTATCTTGGCATTGTATCAACAATCTATATTAAGGAAGTTTTATTGGGTTTTCTCCCCCATGAGGGTTTCCCAGGATAAAATGTTGTGTACCTTGTGATTGTGTTTCTCTCAGTGAACCTGCTTATGCTATTATTGTCTAGTAAATTGAAAAGAACTCAATAGCAGCTCTAAATTTAACATGGTTTCAGAGCTTGACTGAATAGAACACCTTTCACTAGGTAATCAAAATCGTCACTGTTTTCGTACAAAAAAATTAGGAATTTTTGTTGGAAGAGAATTTCAGCCTAAAAACCATATAGAGAAGTGTGCCCTAGCCTAGCGAACTCATTGACAGCTTGAGTGCACCTTTTCAGTGGCTAGAGCTTCTGAAAAGTGAAACCCTAGTTTTCACTGGTACTAGAAAACCAGGAAACCAGAACCAGTACCAGAAGTACCAGTCCAGATTTGTGCAGGCTCAGTTTCAAGGGGTAAAATTTGGATTTTCTAAAAACAGACTGCACCATCCTACTCGCCTCAACCCAACAAATCTCCCGGTAAGATCAGATTTTATTTCTGAGCACTTTCATTTTTTGGTCATTTTCTCAACTCCAGGTCAAGATGTCTGCAAGCATTAAGCTTGTTGGCAAGTTAAAGGTGTGGAAAACTTATGTGCCTGGAAGTACAAGATTGTACTCATTCTTGAAGAGAATGACCTTGCAAATTCATAAAAAAAAATGTACTGGAACCCAAAGACGCTACAACCAAAGCAAAGTACCAGAAGGATATGGTTAGGGCCAAAAGAATCATTGCAGACTCCATTAAAGATCACTTGATACCTCAAGTGTCTTCAAAGGATACTCCAAAAGAAATGTTTGATGCCCTAACCAGAGTTTATGAAGGAAGGAATATCAACTGGAAGATGAATCTGAGAACCCAACTCAAGAGTACAAAGATGTAGAAAGGAGAAATTGTTCATGACTATTTCTCTAGGGTTTCTCAATTCAAAACTAGAAGCAATTGGAGATAACCTAGATGAAGATGAACTCATAATGACAACTCTTAATGGTCTCACAAGACCTTGGGATGCCTTCATCCAAACTATCTGTGCAAGAAAGGAGAAATTCCAATTTGGCAGTCTTTGGGAAGAATGTGTTCAAATAAGAAGCAAGATTAGCTAATCGAGAAGCAGTACTACTAAGGGATGAAGATCAAGCCCTAGTTGCTCATGCTAAAGGAGGAAAGAAAAGGTCTCACTTCCAGAAGGAGACCCACCTACATAAGGAATCTCACTCCCCAAAGAGATTCACCCATTTCCATAAAGAATCTCACCCTCCAAAGAGATTCCAAAAGTTTCAAAAAGGTCAAAGAAGAGAAAAAGATTTCTCCTCTTATTAATGTTATCATTGTGATAAGATGGGACATATTGCTCAGAATTTTCCAGCCAAAAGAGAAGAATACAAGAAGAGAAATAACAAAGACATCATTCCCATGCAGTTGAAGATGATGAGCCACCCACAAAGATGATTAAAGAAAAGATTGAAGACTATGTTTTATTCTTTTCCCTCTCAGGATCTGTCACGTAGAGAGGATACTTGGCTCATAGACAGTGGTGCCTCTAAGCACATGACATGCCATAGAGACATTCTCTCTAGCCTTACAGAAAATAACTTTCCCCATAAAGTTACACTTGGAGATGATTACCAGTACCCTATCAAAGGAGTGGGAGAATCCACCTACAAACTTGATTTAGGTACCCCAATGAAAATGAAGGATGTACTCAATGTACCAGGTTTGACAAAGAATTTGTTTTCTATCTCATCTTTATATAATAAAGTTTCCAGGGTTGCATTCATAGATGGTGAAGTACTTATGTGGCCTAAAGGAAAAACCATAGAAGATGCAATTGTTTTTGGAACAGAAGAAGGTGGCATGTATAAATTAAAAGGTCACTTAGATACAACCTTGACTCACCCCACTGAGAGTCCATGTGAACTTTGGCATAGAAGACTAGCTCACATCAACTACAAAGCCTTACCCTATGTAAGCAAGGTAGTGACAGGTCTACCAAAATTCAAGGTTGATCATGAAGGTGTGTGCAAGGGATGTGCACAAGGAAAGAACATAAAGAATCCTTTCTCAAAGAGCGACAGTAAAGAAGAAGAAATCTTGGAGCTCATCCACTCAGATGTATGTGGCCCAATGCCATCAACCTCTCTTAGTGGGTATGTATACTATGTGTCATTTATTGATGATTATTCTCACAAGACTTGGGTTTACTTCTTGAAATCAAAAGATGAAGTGTTTGGAAAATTCAAGAAATTCAAAGCCTTGATAGAGAATCTCTCTGAAAGAAAAATCAAGATACTCATGTCAGATAATGGAGGAGAATACACCTCAAAAGAATTTGTAAGCTTTTGCAGAGATGTTGGGATTAAGAGGGAGCTCACCACTCCCTACAATATTTAACAAAATGGTGTAGTAGAAAGAAAGAATAGAACTATAATGGAAGTAGTGAAGAGTATGATCCACGATCAAGATCTTCCAATGCACTGATGGGTTAAAGCAGCAAAAACAACAGTGTATGTCCAAAACAGACTATCCCATAGTGCACTTGGATTCAAAACCCCCGAAGAAATGTTCTACGGAAAGAAGCCATAAGTAAGCCATCTCAAGATATTTGGTTGTTCAGTGTGTGTACACGTTCTGAAAGAAAGGAGAACTAAACTAGACCCTTCAAGAAAGAAGAGAATATTTGTTGGACACTGTGAGGTCTCTAAGGCCTTCATAATTTACATACAAGGTTACCATCATATTGAGATTAGGAGAGATGCAACCTTTGATGAAGATGCATCACTCAAGAAATCAAGGAGATGCCATCTTGAAGAAGTATATGAAGAAGAGCTTGTAGCTCCCAGAGTTGTAGAACCAGTGAGGGAAGTTACATATACCCTTGATGATGAGATTCCAAAAGATCATGATATGATAGAATCTCAAGAACCTCCCCAAATGACGACCTCTCACAAGAGAAAGCCAACTTGAGCAAGGGAACTCATTCAAGATGGAGAGAAGTATGGTGCCCCAGAAGGAACCATGAGACAAATCAAGAAACCTAAGCCATTCGCCAGTTACATGGCTTTGATGTGTGATCTCATAGAAGAGGAGCCTACTTGCTTTGAAGAAGCCATTCAGAAGAAAGAATGGTCAGATGCCATGACAGAAGAATAACAATCCATTATAAAGAATGATGTATGGAAAATAGTCCACAGACCGAAGAACAAAGATGTGGTATCTTTCAAATGGTTATACAAAATAAAACATGTTGCAGATTTAAGTATTGAAAAACATAAAGCAAGGTTTGTAGCTCGTGGATTTTCTCAAAAGGAAGGCATTGATTATGAAGAGATGTTTTCTCTTGTATCCATATACACTTCTATCAGAAAATCATAGTTCTTGTAGCCAAGATGAAGTGGAAGTTGCACCAGATGGATGTGAAAACAACCTTCTTAAATGATGTTATTGAAGAAGTGTATATAGAAAAACCTCAAGGGTTTGAAGTTGAAGATAGAAAGACTCATGTCTGGAGGTTGAAGAAGGATCTGTACAAGTTGAAGCAAGCTCTTGGAGCTTGGTATGGCATAATTGACAGTTTCTTGACGAGCTTGGGCTTTACCAAAAGTAAAGTTGATTCTAACCTTTACTTCAAGGTTATGAATGATGACCCAATTATATTGTTGTTGTATGTGGATGACTTATTCTTAACTGGAGAAGAAAAGATCAGTGTTTATTGTAAGAAGAAGCTCGTTGCAGAATTTGAGATGAAAGAACTAGGCCTAATGCACTATTTCTTAGGTCTTGAAGTTTGACAAAGCCCAAAGAAGATCTTCCTTAACCAAGGGAAGTATGCAGTTGAAATACTGAAGAGATTTGATATGTTGGAATGTAAAGCCATGAACACACCCATGGAAACAAAGTTGAAGCTCATGGTTGATACTTCATCAGAATTGGTTGATGCTACATTGTACAGACATATCATTGGATCATTGATGTATCTGACGAATACCAGGCCATATATATGTTTTGATGTGAATATCTTGAGTCAGTATCTGGTAGAGCCCAGATGTGTTCACCTTGTTGTTGCAAAGCATGTGATGAGATACCTTAAGAGTACGTTGGACTTTGGTCTCTATTATAATGGAGATCATGACTTCAGACTAGTTGGTTATACTGATTTAGATTGGGCTGGAAGTGTTTATGATAGAAAGAGCACTTCAGGATGTTGTTTCAGTTTGGGGTCAGCCATGACTTCATGGTAGAGCAGAAAGCAATCTAGTATTGCTCTCAGCACGACAGAAGTGGAATACATTGCAGCATGTTCCGTCAGTTGTGAAGCCATATGGCTTCGGAAATTGTTGACAAGTCTATTTGATCTGGAGATGGAAGCAACCGTGATTCTATGTGATAACCAGAGTTGCATAAAGATGATGGAGAACCTTGCGTTCCATGACAAGTCTAAGAACATAGAAATCTAGTATCACTACATTCGTGATATGGTGCAGAGGGGAGTTGTAAAGCTCCAATATGTTGGCACGGATGAGCAAGTTGCAGATGTGTTGACTAAGCCTTTGTCTCGTGTAAAGTTTGAATACTTTCAAGACAAGCTTGGTATAGTCTGAAAGGACCTCCCTCGAAAGGGGGAGTGATGTTGATGATACTATTGTATCCTGACCAACAACGGGTAGCTCAGTTAGGATTTTATATCCTAGGGGACTAATCATCCCTGGACAAATCCCGAAGGTCCGATAAGGATGGTCTGTCAAAGTACTTGTGCATGTATATGCCAGTTGTGGTCAGTAGTGGTAGCTCTGTTAGGATTTTATATCCTAGGGAATCTTTTGATTCCTGGGCAGATCTTGATGGTTCGGTAAGGACAAACTGTCATAGTACCACGTGGTAGCTCCGTTAGGAATTTATATCCTAGGGAATCTTATGATTCCTGGGAAGATCCCTGGGGATTGTCAGAGTACCACAAAATGTTGTTACACTTGCATCATTTTGTTGCTATATAATGATGATGATGTTATCTTAGCATTGTGTTGATGATGTTGTTGCTCCAGCCTCGTGCTATTGATGATGTTGTTGTTCCAGCCTCGTGTTGTTGTTTCAGCCTCGTGCTATTGTTGATGATGGTGTATCAACCTTGTGTTGTTGATGATGATGTTATACTAACCTCATTCTATTAATGATGGTGTTGATGTTGTTGCCTTAGCATTATGCTAATTGATGTTGATGCAGATGATGATGATGTTACTCCAGCTCCATGCTGTGAAAGATGATGTTATTGATGATGAAAAAAAACTTCTGATGATTTATAAATATGCCAGTCAATGTTCCAGATGTTGATGATGTTGGTGCCCTCTCTATCTCATGATGATGTTGTATTGAAGAATACCCTTCTTGTTAAGGGGGAGTGTTGAAATATTGTAACTGCGAAGAATATTCTAATTATAATTGATTTATTATCATGTAGATCAATCCCCTTTTGTGGATTGATCATGCCGGGACTTATGTATGACCAAATCCCCTTTTGTGGATTGGTCAAACCCTAGTCAAATGATGCTAATTGAGAATTCGGCCCCTAGGGCTAATTAAAGTGGTTTTAGCCACTAGTTGGAGAAGTCGGCCCTACTTGATGAAAAGACACAACCCTAGCGCTCCTCAGCTAGTATAAATAAGAGAGCTTAGCGCCTCATTCACTCACTCACTCAAGTCGCTCATCTAGTGCGCAAGTTTGAAGGAAGTTGCAGTTAGAAGGAGAAGAGAGAGGCACATTGCTCAGTCTTGGATATTCTCTAGTGTTTGGTCTTTTATCTTGGCATTGTATTGGTAATCTATATTAAGGAAGTTTTTGTTGGGTTTTCTCCCCCATGAGGGTTTCCCAGGATAAAATGTTGTGTACCTTGTAATTGTGTTTCTCTCAGTGATCCTGCTTATGCTATTATTTTCTAGTAAATTGAAAAGAACTTAATAGCAGCTATAAATTTAACATAAACATCTGGGGGTCAAACAATATCTGAACTATTATTGACTTCATAACGTTCCAATTTTTTCCTTTCAACATAGGCAAAGTTTATTTGAATCCAAGCATATACGAAATCTCTCAAACAATGCATATGCCATAAAGTATATTGACTTCCACAATTCCAAGTATTTCCTTTCAACATAAGCAAAGTTTAAGCATATAGGGGCTTCCGCAGTGCAAGATATTAGATATTAGATATAAGCAAAGTTTATTCTGATCTAAGCATATACAAAATCTTAGAGGTTCTGCAGTCTAGACTTGCCAAAATCTTATATTCACTTCCTATGATTTATTTTTCCCTTTTTCCTTTGAATAGCCCTCTAAATTCTCTAAAGGGGTTTGAGTATCAACAACCAATATGGGTCCTGAAAAAGCAAGATTACAAAATAGGGGTAAACGAACTGCCTAAAAGCCACCTATTAAAACAAGAAGTGTTGACTATCATACCTAAAAGCAAGAAAACAGGATCTCAAACTATCTCGATAACACTAGAACTGCTTGCCACCATAGCCTCTATCTAGAACTCCAGCCTCAATCTTTTACTTCGTGCAGTTGGAAAGTAGATAGTTGATGTAGTTGCTACCTCAAGAGCAGTTGGAAAGAAGATAGTTGATGTAGTTTCTACCTAAAGAGCAAGTACAAATCTAGCAGCTGGTGTTTAACCAAAAAATGATAACAATAGCGTTAAATTAGAAATAGCATGTCCATTAATATTCTCTGAAATGACTAAACACGTGTGATATGTGGTCACATTAAACTGCTGATTCTGCTGATTTGAACTGCTTAACATTTAGCAAAAGAACTTGACAGAATAGTAAATGGAAGCATGATAAGAGACCACACACACAAACAAATTCTACAACATGCTGGAAGCAAATAGTAGGTCTATTAATAGAAATTGTACTCGACTCTCATCCCTTAATCTGGTGGGGATGACTGAATATTTATACAAATAGATGTACTGTTTATCGTAAATACATGTTAACCCAATATTAACTACTGCTATCATAAATGGTGCAAAAAAACATGCTCTAACTTTGTTACATTAAAGTCAATGGTTGGGGGCACATGCTGAAAACTACAACCCCGTAGTCTGAGGAACCTTCTGTCAGAAAATGCCTGAAGGCTAGGCAGTGCTCCCCTTTTGATGTTGATTGGTTGAATGATTAATCTATCAGGCTGAGGTCAATGCTCTTGCCAAATGGCATGTGTCTATATAGTTGAAGAGCAGCATTGTTGAATGTTGTGTGCTAACTGAAGGCATGCTCTACGAGTACTCATCAAGCTTCCCAGTGTTTGGGGGTGTGCACGCTGGAAGTGTGTTAGATATCAGTGCCAATAGTCTGCTGGAAGTGCACTAAGGTTGGCACCAACTGTTCACTGGAAGCATGTTAAAGATAAGCAGCAACTATTCACTAAAAGTATGGTAAAGATAGTGATGACTATCTGCTTGTTGCACCGGCTGAGTTAGCACTCAAGGTATGCACATTTTCAGTGCTGAACAGGTGGGTGGGGGCTGCCATGTCATCGTCAAGGAACCTTTCAATATCCCTGGTTGCATTTCAGTGATGACCTTTGGATGAGCAAACTACTAAAGGCATTTCAGTAAAATGTTAGAATGGAGTTGAATTCAAACATACACTAGCTTCAGATGTATCAACTACATAGGTGTGTCTACGGAAATAAGTTTCTCAGCAGTATACCTCTGCATGTTGATCCAACTATGTATAAGAATTATAGTACATATCGGAGTGAGATATTTTGGAAAATAAGTTTCTCAGCAGTATACCTCTGCATGTTGATCCAACTATGTATAAGAATTATAGTACATATCGGAGTGAGATATTTTGGAACATAAGTTACATAACAATATAACTAAAACTTGCTTCAGTATCAGTGGCCAAGAGTTGATGGCTGAAATTTGTAGCTGGCCTCTGGTAGAATTGAAAGAGAACCAGTTTAACAACAAGAATCATGCATGAAAAGGAGAGGTCAATCTTTTAAAACGACACTTACTTGAATGGAAATTATGGCAAGATCTTAGTAGTTCACTGAAAGTACTTCCATTGCTCTACATTTCTGATGAGTTGTTGGTAAAAGTTTATTGGGATTAGTAATAGCACTGATAATGAAATAATCAAAGAAAGCTTGAAGGTAGATCAGTAACTTTTTCATAGTAGAAATAGTAGTGTTAGAAAAGAACACCCTTTAAATATTTTTTTGGCGGGGGAAATATTGTGGTACCACTGAAACATTGACATGTTTTTATTTGTCTGTCACAGAGCAACTTCAATTTGAAATTCCTGTCGAATAATGATATGCAGCAGCCCTGACTCACAATTCCAAGTTTGAATTTTCTAGACGAGGAGGTACATGGTTTGGCACTTTTCATTTAAAATTTCAAATCTATAGTTGAAGGATGGTGTAGCTTTCCAGATTTCAACCTTTCAGATGTCAATAGAAAAGAATTCAACCGCGAGTTTATGAAAAACAACTTTGGGCACCTTAGCATACATTTTCAAATGGCAGGTATGAATAGGCAGCTTCAAGAGCATTTTACTTTGACTATGGCAGCATTTTACAAATGCAGGGAAAAAATTGTTTCTATTGGAAGTTAAAAGCCGGAGACTCTAAGGTTCAACAAATTTGATTGAGAGAAGAAGCCAGAGAAAGAAAAATCTTAAACATGTTTGAAAGAAGGAAAGGGCATTGAGGAGAATGTAAAGGGATAATTTTGAATATAAATGAGACTTGCATACACCGTCTCTTCACTCACTTTTTTTGAAACTTGACTTTCCTGCACCGTGCTTTACCATTGCTCTTCATGATTCGTTTCCCTTTTTCCTCCAAACATGACTACTATGAATATATTAGATGTTTACCTTCATGGTAAAACCATATATTTTCTATTTATTTTGATTATTATCACCAATAATCTCCACAGGAACATGATCCATCCTTGAAATGATGGAAACGGTTTGGATCCCTTGCAATAATTTCTCTCTTAACAATCTTGGAGATGAACTTTGTAGCACTGTGGCAATCTCCACACACACGGAGATTTTTTGTAATATGAATGGGTGTCCCAGGGCTAGTGCTGATAAGTCCAAAAGCAATAGCCAACTTTTCACTGTGCAGACCAAGCATGTGCTCCTTTGCCTCCTCCTCAACATCATGCAGAACAAAGTTTGTATCAGGCACATACCCTGCCACATCCATCTGCCTAGCCAATATCTCCAGTGTTGCATAGATTTGATCAGATTGAGGGTGCGATGTGTCTCCCACCACAAATGCATGAATCCTATTTTTCACCTCAATTAGGGTACATCCTGGGGTCTTTTTCAACCCTCTGTCTTTCATGATTGCTCTCACCTTTGCTGCATCATCCAACCTGCCAGCTGCAGAATAGATATTAGACAATAGTATGTAATTTCCAGCATCTTCAGGTTCTAAATCAAAAAGGCGTTGAGCTGCGTTCTCTGCAAGCTCAATGTTGCAGTGAATTCTGCAGGCACCAAGCAAGGCCCCCCATACACTAGCATTAGGTTTTAAAGGCATGTTTTCTATGAACACCTGTGCCTCATTCAAGTGGCCAGCACGACCAAGAAGATCAACGATGCAAGCATAGTGACTTAACCTAGGTGTTATGCAATAATCTCGAGTCATGGATTCAAAATATTGCCAACCCTCATCTACCAGGCCTGCATGACTGCATGCACATAAAACACAAGTGAAGGTGATGTAGTCTGGCTTTATGCCTGCTTCTTGCATACTGGAAAAAAATGTGAGAGCATCTTCACCATACCCATGTGTTCCATACCCTGCAATCATTGCACTCCATGTTATCAAATTTCTTTCAGGCATGTTATCAAACAATTGGCGTGCAATCTCTATCCGTCCACATTTAGCATACATATCTATAAGTGCAGTCCCCACAGAAACATCTGACTCAAATCCGCTACTAATTACATAAGCATGGATGACTTTGCCCTGTTGCAAAGCTGCTAAATGGGCACACGCAGGGATCACACTCAGTATAGTGATTGGGTCAGGTTTCGTATCCACAAGTTGCATTTGATGAAAAAGCATCAATGACTCATGAGCATGTCCAGTCTGAGCATACCCAGCAATCATTGCATTCCATGGAGCCACATCACTTTTCAATGTATTATCAAACAACTGTCGTGCAATATCCAGAGCTCCGCATTTGGAATACATAGCTATAAGAGAGCAGTGCACGGTAACATCCGACTCTAATCTGTTTGTAATAACATATTCATGGATGTCCTTGCCCTGCTGCAGATCTCCTAACTCGGCACATGCTGGAAGAACACTCACAATGGTGGCCCTGTTAGGACTCATATTAGTCATTTGCATTTGCTGAAAGAGAGCTAAAGCCTCATCGTAATATCCATTCTGTGCATATCCAGAGATCATCGCGTTCCACGAAACCACAGTTCTTGTATGCATTTCATCAAACACTCTATGTGCAATATCAATTCTCTGGCACTTGGCGTACATGGCTACCAGGGAATTCCCCACAGAAACATCAGATTCAAATCTGTTTCTGAAAATGTACTCATGAATGTCTTTACCCTGTTGTAGATCTGCCAGATCTGCGCATGCGGGGAGCACGCTGACGATGGTGACGGGGTCTGGCTTTACACCAGACTGCTGCATTTTCTTGAAGAGCTCCAAGGCCTCATTGGGGTGACCATTCTGTGCATACCTGGCAATCATGGCATTCCACAATGTCACACCTCTTTCAGACATTTTGTCAAATACTTCGCGTGCAATCTCTAACTCCCCGCATTTACCATACATGTCTATGAGGGCAGTCCCTACAAAATCATCGGACTCAAGTCCAATTTCAACTATCTGACGATGAATCTCTCTGCCCTCTTGCAGAGCTGACATAGAAGCGCAAGCCTTGAGCACAAAGGGAAAGGTATAGTTGTCTGGCTGTATGCCTGCCTCTTGCATTTGATAATAGAGTTTGAGCGCCTCTTCACAGGGGTTATTGCAGGCATACCCTCTGATCATCATGTTCCACAAGTAGATACTCGGTTCTGATATCAAATCGAAAACCCGGCGTGCTTCAGCCATACTGCCACAGATTGCATACATGGTAGCAAGTTTGAAGGCGTAGAAAGCGTTCTGGTTGAGTCCAGTGACGAGGAAGTGGGCATGGAGTAGCTTTCCCTGTGCAAGTGATCTATTCTTGATGGAGGCCTGCAAGAGAGAACCATATGTATTGGCATTCTCTGTATATGAACGTTGACTGGGATAAAATTCCAAATTGGAATGTGATTTAAGCGTATGAAAAAACATGCAGAACAATGGTTTTTCTGTTTTACATTCGGCAAAAATTTGAGACGAAGTCAATTCTAGTACTGGAATGAGCTTGATTGCCATGTAATGTAATGGATTGAGATTAATGCAGAAGAGAAATAGGAAGGAAGGATCAAATTGTTATGTACACATACATTGTACTCAAACTGGCATGAAGTGGATGGGAATAGAGCAGCCAAAGGGTAGCCATGGCTTGAAAATAATAGGTTGCCATTACCGAGGGAGAAGACATATGTCTGGTACCAAAACAACTGATACTCGTTGAGTATTTCACAAATACCTTTGTGAAGCAAATCTCAGAGCCAAATTCTTCCATTTTCGAAACCGTGAATATCACAGGAAGGAAGCATGGGGAGTTGGTATCATGCTTTAAATTTGAAAATACATTGATTTGCCTTTTAAAAGGGATTATTATTGCTCTGACAAGAGTGTCCCCATTGGTTTTTAGGGTGGGTAGGGTTTCAGGACAGATTCCACCTAGTTTTCTGCTCCATGATCAAAATTCCTAGGATGTCTCTCTTTGGCAATTTGCAAGTAGAGCCAAGGTAGGATTGTGTTGCGTTTCAGGGAAAGCTAATGTGCCCAGAATCAAACCTGAACTAGTTGTAGCACACTACCACCTCCCTGCTGCCCCCAAACTTGTTTGAGTGGCATTGCAATACATTTTCAGGATTGATTGATCGTCTTCCTTTATGATTTGTTTGGTTTCTGGTTTGAAATCACAGCATAAAGTGATAGATTCCCAGATAGGCTGGATGGCCATTCAAAAACCTGTTGGCAACATTTACCATAGTGTACGTTTCAGGTTTCCTATGGTGGGCAAACTTGTTTCGCAGCTTTCGCACATTTATTTGAAGGGGTTGGCAAACAAGACTGAAGAACATGGTTTATGGAGCAGGAGGTCAAATTTTGGTTTGATTATATGGACATTTTCCCTCGTTGGGTACACAAATAAAGTGACTTTTTTTTTTATTGAAGTTCTTTTTATTAAATGAAGTTTTTTTTTAATGTATTATCTATTGGTATTAGTTGTAATTGACCAATTTCTTATGATTTTGAATAATTCATTTAGTACTCATTGTATCAAGTGATGTTCAAAGTGGTGAAAATGTGAGATTTTTTAGGTTGACCAGTCAAATTGTTGGGCGGAGGGGGTCCCTTGTCCCACAAACAAGGGAATTTTTCATTGATAAAATAAAATTATAAAGGGACCCCCTTTGCCTAGCAATTTGACTAATAAAGTCTACGGAGATATACATACCTTATCCCCCACTATCCCCCACTAGATTTGAACTTGTGACCTCCTAGGAAGAAACACATATTCTTAACCATTAGACCCACTCACACACAATATATATATATATATACCTACACAAATTTTTATTATTTTTTTAATTTAATTTATTATTATTATTTTAATGTGTTATGTTACATGAACATCTCTGTTATACTAAATTGTAGAATCCCTCTCGACTTAATAATATAATGATTTTTTAAAGATTAAGTTAAAGATTACTTGAAACAAGATATAAATAAAGTGTTCAATAAATTATTAGTATATAACTAAAGATTAAGATTTAATTAAAAGATGATACATTATTAGATTTATGGGATCTTTTACGTAGAGGTGAGATGTTAAGTCATTTTATCAATTTGATTTAAAAAGGAGAAGAGAAAATTCTATGTTTATGGAGGAACTTCATACAAAATATTTATGTCTTCATGAGAAACACATTACTTGTGATGTACAGAGTGTTGAGCTTAGGGAAATGTCTTCCACAAAGTAACATGTATTGGTTATGAATTATAAATGAGCTAAGCATCACCCAAAATTTGCAAGGGTTGCATTGGTTATGTAAGTATGAGGTACCATTATTCTAGCTCTCCTAGAAAGATATTAATGGTATAGACCTTTTTTTCGAGAATTATTAATCTAGCAAATGAATAAATGTTTGAGATAGTGAATGTATAAATGGGCAATGCTTAACCCTATGTTGGGGAGTGGTTGAGAAGAAGGTGTACATTGGATTGATCAAACATTGGTTGAGGTGCTTGTATGAGGAATTTAATATGTGAGACTCATAGTAGGTGTTTAATTTGTCTTAGTTCTACATTGTTGTAGTAGATTAAGTTTGAGATATAATTTTTATAAGAAAAAGTTTCTCTTGTTGTTTTGTTGAATGGCTTGGGTGTAGTATCCATAGTTTATACCTGTGGCAAGATGGATAATCACTCTTATACAATTGGTTTCCATGTGCACTTCTTGATAAAGACAAGCATTCTTATTTATATTATGATGATGTTAATTCTTCGTTAAACTTTGTATTTGAATTACCTGGTTTATGTTATTTAATCATTGGAATTCTACATTGAATGTTTATGTCAAGATGGAGAAATTAATAAGAATTGTGCAAATGTGTTTCTTTTCTTCATTTTGATCTACATTTGAATATTAATCATAACAATATGTATGTAACTCTAATGCAAAAAAAATGGGCAATCTCCATAAGCACTAGAAAAATTTAACACTAAACAATGCAAGCTAGCTTAGACCAAAATACTTGAGTACATAGAGCCTCTACATCATGTCCAAGATAACATAAACTGCATTTCAAGAACCAGAAGGTAGGATGCATGATCATAGACACTAGGATATAATCAAGACCGAAGTTGGTGGGGGTTCATCATGGTCATTAAGGGTAGGGCCCTATCCAATCACTAGGGGATCCACATCCATAAGGTGCTCCTAGCCATCATTAGAAATCTTATGAGGCTTCGAATTCTCTAAAATGACCAATGCTAAAGTTGGAAATTGCTTGTCATTTCTAGCCAAGGAAGGATGCCAACTATGCCCATCCTCCTTCCTCGTTGAAATCTATGTACCTACCTAAGGATGAGGCTTCTTGTTACCTCAATGAGATTGTGCTAATGGCGAACAAGAAGTGTTAAGTAGTTACCTACTCATATTGCAAGGGGCTTCACCCCAAAACTCTAAGAGTTGCTTTGAATCATCCATATCCACATGAATCTTACATACTTTCACAATAATATTCAATGACAGATTGGCATAAGTGTTAGTGCAATGTCATACTATCAAATTTTTTTTGTAGACTCACTAGCTTTAAACAAAATTTCATTGTCATTATTCCTTCTACAAAAAACAAAGCACTTTGTCATGAACAAGTATCTAGGTAAAATAGCTCCAATGGATAACTCAATTGGTTGGCCCATCTTCCCAAGGCATGTTCCGAACAGGGAGGCCATAGGTCCCTTGAGGTTATCATGTTCTATTGTGGCTAGAGGTTGAGTCATCCTCCATAGAGATATTTTGAAAAAAAGGGGGTGATCCGATGAGGTTTTCCTTGGAAAATAAGTATGTAGGTAGAATAGAATTCTATAGCCCAATAAAGATAATTTCCTAACATAGAATCCTCCCACGAAATAGACACAAGGAGGTATTGTTGGCACAAAGTATCCACCCAAGTCCACATAGACTTGGAAAAGGGAAATAATCATAACAAATATTTTAAGGTTTTGGCTCACCCATGCTAGGGACACCTCAAATTTTGCACTCACAAGTATTATATCCATTTATTCACTAACAAATCTCCCATAATAAGAAACCATGAAAAGAAATGCTTCTTATCTCCAACGCTGGATTTCAAAGGATTCAGCTGGATCAACCATGTTTTCTACTTGGACCTAACTTGTCAAAGCTTATTCAAATGACATTCTAAATTTGGTTGAAACAAAGTCATTTATAGACTAGAGAAGGCTTATAATAGGTGAGCATTGTGGCACAATGTCCTCATATCCAATATCACCACCATGCTCATGGTGCTTTAAGGCCCAAATTAGGAAGAAGGATCATTCATTATTAAACTTTGTATGTGCTCTAAAATAAACTTATCTAAGATGGATAGTCTAATTTTTTACCAAGGGAGCCATTCTCTCATTTGATTGTCAACTAGGTCCTTACTTTGCTTAATACCCCTTCTAAATCATCATAAGACCAAAAACCGTGTAGACTTGGCTTGAATATTCCCATTGAGATGAGCCAACAATAATAAATAATGCTCATTAAACAAATAGTCAATTTGAGGAGAGACAGTCCCTAACTCTGCTTCAACAATAAACTAATAGTGATTGTTTGACTTCCTAGTAGATTGGTGATGCTATTGGATATTGGAAAGGATGGGATAACACTCAAAAATCCATTATGAAAGAAAAAATTTATTGGCTAGAACTTACCCTGAGAATCATATGGGGTTTTCAAGGGATGTTAAAAAACTAGTGGTATGGATTATCGACTACTTATTAAGAAAATATCACCTAGTCACCAGATCCTATTTATTCATTGATTGAACCTATAGCACATGAATTATGTGGAAAATAACCTCTTGATAAAAAACATTATTATTCATTATTCATGTCACAGAGATTATGTGACCTCTCCATATCATAAGCATTTAAATGTGAGATGTAAAAGCTTCTTTATAACACAACTGACGCACACAAAGTGGCTTTACAACATTATTTAGCAGTTATGCTTGGTTTAGTAATAGAGTTGGTGCAAGCTTATGTGACTAATCATAATTTGAAAATTGAAAGTCGATATTTAGCCACTTTGCATGAGATTATTGGGAACCAATGCATCCAAAGAAAGTCAACCAAGACTCTTAAAAAACATTAGATATATTTTAGTAAGCATTGTAATAACTTTGTTGAAACAAATATTTTGGTTGCAAATCCAATAAGGATAATGCCTATAGATGCAGTGTTGGAGATATTTCACATTCTCACCCTCCTAGTAGTTATTTTTCCTAAGTTTACTAGCCTGATTTGAGGGTTCCATTCACAGATGAGAATATTCCCTCCTGGGTGAGAATATTCCCTTCTAAAATAAAGGCACCACTCTTCAGTTATCATTCAATTTTATGTTAGTTAGACTATTGAAGTTGTGTCATGCATGAAAACCTCGGTGTTATCACCAAGTGTTGCATTCTCACATCGAGATCATCACCAATGAAGGCGCACTTACCTTAGGATCATCACTAGGAAGGCACTACCCATGTGCATGCATGAGATTCTCTCCACCTCACTTATCTTCACTAGTTAATTGATGATCACATGGCCAACTAACTAGGACTACATTGCAGTTCAATCTAGTTTCTGTCAGTGAATGTCCAACTCTAGATCACTACCATGGTGCATTACTTCATCCATGTAGAGTATATCATGTGCATTATTCCATTCTTACATTCGTTTAATACAATTATTTATTCTTTTTCTCATTCTCCTCTCTCTCCCTCTCTCTTTCTTTTGCAATCTTTGAGTGAATTACTACAAGCTATATTCTTTGTGCAGGTTTCACCCAAAATTTACATGGTATCATAGCCCACATATTGCTAGAAATAAGGAACACAAGCACTCATTTGCAGGTACATAATATTGAAGGAGTTAGAAAGAATGAAATTTATGTCGTAAGCTCTTCTCACGCCACACAATTAATTTGAGTGGAAGCTAAAAATTCTACTTCAGCTTAGAGGTAGAGGCTTATACCAAATGACCATGGCTATAGAGATTGAAACCACATTGATGATTGAAAAATCCAAATACTTCAACCGCATGTATGAGGCCTTTGGTCTCATGTGCATGTCAATTTCTCTTGAGCTATTGTTTCGTGTTTGATCTTGTTCTACTCCAAACGAGATTCAGACCACTCTAGAAAGTCTCTTTGGAAACAAAATGAGATGAGATCAAGACACATGCTTGAGATTGAGTTGAACTCCTTAAATCCGAGTAGTTTTGAGAATAAATAGGACTTATTCATGGAGTTCAAGTCCTTACTTCTATAGCTAAAAGGATTTGATATTGACTAATCTACACAAGAAAAATAGATGAGTCTTGCCATTTTGTCAAAATTGGGTTCAGATTATGCAATCTTTGTCTCCACACTCCATACAATGAGGATTAAATTGGGAGCATCCTAAAAAATGTCCTCATTGAATCTTTTCATTGAGTCCCTTACGCATGATAAAGACAAGCTCACCAAAATGGGAGCAATCAAGAGCTCCAATGTGCATGCACTTAATGTGCATGAGAGCAACAAATTCAATCCAAAGTCCAAACAAAAAGGAAATGGAAAGATGAATCCTAAGAAAAGAAAGGAAGGCGATTCCAAATCCTTTGATGAATCCTTTGGCTACAAAGGTGGAAAGGGAAAGAAATGGAAAACGAAGTGCAGTTACTGCAATCACAACTACCATCCTGAATCATCATGCATGAAGAAGATAATATTCTCATGGCTCAAGCACTCTAGTAGAAAAACCTTAGGGATTGCATTCACGAGAATCGCAAGAAGCTAGGAGACAAAGCACCACAAAACAAAGGTAATTATCATTCTTTGATTGATAATCATTCTTCTCCCAATGCATGGATCCTAGATTCAAGGGAATCCCATCACATGTAAGCCACAAATATTTTTTTTTCATCTTTAACTGCTTGAATGGGTCAAACCATTCTCATGGGTGATGATACTCTAGTGGAGGTCAGAGGACAAGGAAGAGTATATCTTCAACATGGAAGTTTCGAGAATGTCTTTTATGTTCCAGAACTCTCTGTGAATCTACTCTCTGTTTATCAAATATTACATATAGGCATGGGGAAAAGGGTGGAATTCACATCGTAGTCTATGACCATATATGAAATGCATGGAAACTCTAAGATTGTTGTTGGTGAGATAAATCACCAGTCTCAATTGTACACCTTTTCTAATTTTATTGCTAAATCTGATTTTTCATTACTACTAACGCATGAAAATGATGATAGTATAATATGGCATGAGATATTTGGTCATAAAAAATTTAGGTACATGTAATAAATCAACAAATAGGAAATGGTCAAAGGCTTTCTCAATACACATTTTTATGACGGAGTTTGTCAAGGATGCGTTCTTGGAAAAACATCCTCAAGAGAAATTTGAGAAAGGGAAGGCTTGGAGGGCCTCCTCTCCCTTGGAGATTGTCCATAATGACCTCATGGGTCCTTTTCATGATCCTTCCATTAGCAAGGTGAGGTACATACTGACATTTATTGATGATTACTCAAGGCACACTTGGGTGTATTTTCTTAGGAAAATGTCTGAAGTTTTTGGACTTCTCAAAGATTTCAAAGCGCATGCAGAGACACAGTATGGGAAGAAGATCAAATCCCTTCACATAGATAATGGGGGGGATTATGTAAATAGGTATGTACAACATATTGGTGATGAGGAAGGTATACAATTACAACATATAGTTTCATACATTTCGTATCAAAACGGGGCAGTTGAGAGGAAGAATAGATCTCTGAAAGAGATGGTCAGTTGCATGTTGCATGCAAGGTTCCTTCCATCCAAGATTTGGGATGAAGCACTTAGTTGTGTCAATTAAATATAGAATAGATATCCTCACAGATCTGTGAAGGACATGACACCTTTTGAATCCTGGAGTGACATCAAACTGGAAGTCACCCACTGATCCAGGTGGATATTGGTGGCCACTCACCTATTCCAATTGGCTCCTCTTGACAGTTTTTAGTTTAGCACGTTCTTCTGTACTTCTTTGTAATTGTGGGTTCTACACTTTTGGGGTTTTCTGAAGCCCTACACATCTTCCAGGTGGATATTGGTGGCCTCTCACTGTTGTGCCTCTTTTTCCACCTAGATGAGAAAAACAGAGGTGCTTACAAGCTTAGTTCGGTTATCTAAGCAAGACATCTGTAAAGGAAAAGGGTTAGAGAAAGAAACATAAAAGAACAACTAAGAATTAAACTAAGAAATAAAAGAACAACTAAACTATTGAGCATAAGGACATAACAACAAAAAACCAATAAGACTCATGTCACCAATGGCAAGGATTATATTAATGAAAGAAAACACCAAGAAGAAAGAGGACTATGAGTCCCTTCTTCCTCCAAGGGAGGGCTCTTGGACCCCCACAAATAAGCTCTTCTTACAACTTTGAATGAAAATGGTGAAAGAATCCCAAGTTAATCCACTCAAGAGGTGAGATGGATTGCCCAATGTAATGGTGCTAGTATACTCTTGATGAGAATAGAGGATTCCTCAAGAGAATAGCAACAACATAACTTTGCTATTGAATTCCTTGAAAATGAAGTGCACCCATGACCTTGTTTTATAGCACCTATTTGAGGTATTGTGCAACCAGCTTATAGTGTGAAAAGATGCTAATTAGGGAATTTTTAGGTCTTTGACCAGCTACCCAGTCAGATCCAATCGAGATTTGGGTGTCAAATCAACTTGGACGCTGAACCAGAAGTGGGTGGGAGGCCGACCAATCTCATAAATGCACCATTCTCAGATGTGTGCAGCTTTTAGCGACCACAGTCGCGCATCGGGCGCATGTGCGCTTTTCCTACGTTTCTGGTTTGTGCATGTGCGCACGCGGCCTGTGTAGTCATATCGCATCTTAATTTTATCATTGGTTGTATAGTTTTGGACCTTTTGGAAATGATTTTGTGGTAATTTTGGTCCATGGGTGACCTCATAACTGTTTGACGATGTTGGATTCTTGTAACCATTTGTGGATGAAATTTCAGTGATAACACTCACCTAATCCAATTGTATTATTTTGTATGTTTTCATGTCATTGCATCTTGTTGTACTTCCAAGGCCGTTTTGTAGCCATAAACAATGTTTTTTTGGCTTTCCATAGTCAAACTATAGGCAGAGTCAGATTTTGATGGTGTAATGTGTAGCTCTCTAAAAGACCTTTCAAATGGGCTATCACGTGCCTAAAACGGAGGTCGTATGCAAAAGTTACAACAACGAGAAGTTGAGGTACCAATGTACCCATAGGGGCCCACATAACTTTTGGCGTTTCATCTCCTAGGGTTAGGTTTTTGGATGTCTAGGGTTTTGGAATTCATGAGTAATGTTAAAAAGGCCTCTAGAGCCTCATTGTAATGATTTTTCTCAGACGAATGTGCCTAGCAGCCACATCTCTTCTCAGAGAAAGATACCACCATTCGAGCAAGTGTTTCAGTTCTGCAGTTTTACAGTTTCAACCTATTTCATTCATTCAATATAAGATATTGTTCAATGAATATTTGTGTTGTTCTTCATATCTCTATTTTTATTGTATTAAGTCTGTTAATCAGTTTGTTCCACTCCTAAATCGGGATCAGTGGTATCAGAGCCATATGCTCTTCATTTATTTTTCTTTGTGCATGTCCCCGACAAGATCTAGGTACAAGAAGTTGGGACTTGAACCAATTGATTTGTTGCAATATCGGTCGCGCTGAGCCTAACAACAACCCATGGGAGATGAAAATAAAGATGATGGAGTAGGAGATCCTTTTAAAATTTTGCTCGAGGAAGTGCTTGCACAACAAAGGAACTAATTGATGGACAACTTTGGGCAAATCCTTCGGTGGATGCCAATAGGAGAAGCATCTTCATCAAGCGGCCATGCAACCCCCTTCAAGGTACAGGTAAATTTTGATATTCCATTATTTGAAGGACTGATAGATGTAGATATTGTAGATAAATGGTTGAATCTGCTCGAAGGGTATTTTTTGGTCCACAATTTTTTCGATAGGGAAAAGATTACTTTTTCACTCCTCAAGGTCGTTCCCCATGTTAAGGATTGGTGGGACACTTACTCTCAGGAAAGGGCCATAGAGGAATCTACAATATTTGTGGTTTCCCCTACATGGGATTCCTTCTGGAATGCCATTAAAGAACAATACTACCCTGTTGGAAGCTATGAGGACCAGTACACTAGATGGACCACCTTGCATCAAGAAAGGGACTAGACAGTACTAGATTTCACCAATAATTTCCATACCTTGCACACCAAATTGGGTATCAAAGACTATGAGAGACATTTGGTGCTCAAATACCACGATTGTTTGCATAGATACATTCAAACATAAATGGAGTTTCTGAACATCACCTCATTAGGTACGACTTATAGATATGTTGTTAAGATCGAGCATAAATTTAAGTAGAAGAGGCGAGAGTTTGGATCTGCAAAATCCTCATAGTCGAAGCAGGGAAAAGGAGGCCCCAACCCACATAGCAAGGGACATAGAAAATAAGGCCACTCTCAGGACAACCAATCCAAGCCGCAACACAAGAAGGGCAATGAGAAGACAAAGAAGGACACTAGAAAATGGTGTGAATACCATAAAATCCCTTGGCACAACACTGAAGAATGTCGCTCCAAGTAGTCACTCGTGGTCGAGCTAAAGGCTTCCAAGTCAGAGGCCGATTCTAATTCTGAATCAAGTCTAGAAGGAGGGAAGTGGATTATCGAAGTTGAACCTAGTGCCACTGTCGCTACCACCAAAGTCCAGCCAAGCGAACTAGAAGAACCAGAGGAAGGGGAACACCTCTCTCACTCACAAATGTGGGTAAAGGGGGCTCTGCTTCATTTCATTGTCGATAGTGGAAGTTAGAAGAACTTGATCTCAATGGAGGTCGTCAAGCAACTGGACCTATCGAAGACACCACACCCGCAACCCTACACCATTGGCTAGCTTTGCCAAGGAAGAGATCTTCATGTCAGCCAATAATGTTGTCTTCCTTATGACATCAAGCCTTTCAAAGATGAGGTATTGTGTGATATTTCTCCCCTTGAATTTTGTGATGATATTTTAGGACAACCATATTTTTGGAAGTGTCATGTTGTGTATGAGTTTAGACCATGTAGTGTTATTATTAATTTGGGTAGATAATTGTACATGATACAAGAGGTAGCACCGCCTACCATTATTTCTTTAATCTCTACTAATAAATGCAGTAAGGTCATTTCACAGACTAGGAAGTTCGTCTTCATTGTGATTTTTTCTCACAGTAAGAAGAAGGTCATCACCACATTCATGGCCTCCACACAAAGCCTCTCTTTGCAATAGAAGCAAGTGGACAGAATCATGGAAGAGTACAGAGACATCTTCTCCTCACCCATAGGGGTATCGACGCACTGCCAAGTCAAGCATCCAATTGATCTAACCCTCGGTGCACCTCTGCCCAATGGACTATTCTATCATCGCTCGCTGATGGAAAATGATGAAATCAAGCGTTAGATCCAAAAGCTTCTTCAAAAGGGGCACATCAGACCCAACTCCTCCCCTTGTAGAAGCCCGATTGTATTGGTGCATAAAAAGGATGGGACCTGGTGACTCTGTATTGATTACATAGAATTAAACAAAATCACAGTTGGAAACTGGTACCCAATTCCTAGGATTGATGACCTTCTTGACCAACTCAAGGGTGAAAAATTTCTTCAATAATATTGACCTAAAGTCTGGCTACCACTAGGTTCCCATTGAACCAACTGATGTATGGAAAATAATTTTCAAATCTAAAGAAGGTCTCTTCAAATGGTTGGTCATGCCCTTTGGCTTAACAAATGCACCAACCACTTTCATGAGGTTAATGGATGATGCATTGAGACCCTTCACCAACTCTTTTGTGGTGGTATATTTGGATGACTTCCTCATCTTCAACAGAACTTGAGAGGAGCACATGTGGCATATTCAATAGGTTTTGAGCACTCTGCGGTAGTATAAGCTATATGCCGACTTGGAAAAATGTTCCTTTGGCATGAACAAGGTACAATACTTGTGATACATTGTTAATGAGCATGGGGTACATGTTGATCCCGTTAAGATCCAAGTCATCTGTGACTAGCCAACCCTGACCACACTAACCGAGATTCGAAGCTTCTTAGGACTGGCCAACTTCTATCGATGGTTCGTGTTGGGATTATCCCATATTGCATGGTCCCTCAACCACATGACCAAGGGCAGCGACAGGGAAAATTTTGTGTGGGGGAAGGAACAACAACGAGCATTTGAGGATTTGAAGCATCGCTTGTGCTCAGCTCCATTACTCTCCTTGCTCGATCTGCAATAACCATTCGAGATTGAGACTGATGCATCTGACTATGCTATAGGTGCAGTTCTCACTCAACATGATCATCCAGTGGCATACCATAGTGAGACACTCTTAGATACTGTCCAGAAATACCCCACCTATGACAAGAAAATGTATTCCATTGTACAAGCCTATCGTTAATGGAAACATTACATTCTAGGAAAGGAGATGATCATCCAAACTGATCACAAGCCTTTTCATTTCATACAAATATAGGGGAAGTTGCAAAATGACCGCCATCAAAAGTGGTCCACCTACTTGCAACAGTTCCATCTCAACATGAAGTATAAGACAAGGAGCACAAATCATGTTGTTGACTACCTTAGTCGATCTCCCGTGGATGCACTCACCACTGTGCTCCATTCCTGTGTACATGAGGCATCTAAGTGGCCCCAACTTTATCAGCAAGATCCGAACTTCTCCACCACCTATCAGGTCTTGGGTATAGGCACAAATGTCACTGATTTTCACATTCAGGACAGGTTGTTATGCCATATGGGCCATATCTATGTTCCTGCAAGTGAGCATGAACATTTAATTTGGGAAGCCCACTACAGTCGGATGGCAGGACATTTTGACATGGAGAAAACTGTGGCCATTCTCTAGAAACATTTTTATTGGACAAAAATTAAACAAGACGTCAGCAAGTATATCATATCTTGCACTACCCATTCCATTGCCAAGCCAGCCATCAAGAATCAAGGATTATACACCCCTCTTCCTACCCCTAAGAAGCCTTGAGAATCCATCTCGATGGATTACGTGTCTGGCCTTGCATCCACCAAGCAAGGAAATGATTGTGTATTTGTGGTCGTTGATCAGTTTTTGAAGATGGCCATCCTCATAGCCTTCAAGAAGAACATCACAACGACATATGCTTCCAAGATCTTCTTCGAACGAGTGTGGGTCCACTTTTGGATACCACAGACCATCATCTCCGACAGGGACATCAGGTTCCTCAACACATTCTGGTCCAGTCTTTGGTCATTGTTGGGCTCCAAGCTCACCAATTCCACTACTTTCCACCCCCAAACAAATGACCAAACAAAGGTCGTCAATCGGATGATTATGCACATCCTGCGCATGTACAACTCTAAGCATCCGCGTACATGGGATGAGAGTCTCCCCTATGTTCACCATAGTTACAACAGGGCTCTCCATAGCTCCATCGACCATAGCCCATTTTAGGTGGGACTAGGATTCCAACCCTTGGGTCCCATTGATGTTGCACTACCTCTTGCAACCACACAGACAAACTCTTCCCATGTTCAGTCTAAGACCGACAAAGCCACCAGATTCATTGAGCATATTCAACACATTTGCCAACAGGTCCATGAGATTTTGCAGAAAGCCAATGCTAAGTACAAGCAGTGCCATGACCAACATAGGGTACCACACCAATTTCAGGTTGGAGGTACAGTTTGGTTACATTTACAGAAGGATCCTCTTACAGAGCCCCATCGAAAGCTCTGCCCTGTTCGTTATGGTCCTTACACCATCACCAAGGTTGTGGGTAGCAATGCTTTTAAGCTCAACACTCCACCCTTCCTTGGTTTTTACCCAGTGTTCAATATAGACCTCCTTCGGCCATATTTTCCACCATTATTGGACACATTGAAGATCGAAGAACAACTAAAACCAACATAGATCAAGCCTAACTGCATGGAAGAGGCATCCACTAATCAGATAATGGACATAGAGGTCAAGGGCACTCACCAACAGAGGATCCAACATTATCGGGTTGTTAAGGCATGGAAACTCTTACACCAAGGAAAGTGGCTTAGCCAGGGCCTAATTCAGCAGAAGTTTCCTCACTTGATGTGGGAACTCAATGCAATGGATACCATTTCTTCCTAAGGGGGGAGGATTGATCCAGGTGGATATTGGTGGCCACCCACCTATTCCAACTGGCTCCTCTTGACATTTTTTAGTTCAACACATTCTTATGTACTTCTTTGTAATTATGGGTTCTACACTTTTGGGGTTGTTTGAAGCCCTACACATCTTCCAGGTGGATACTGGTGGCCTCTCACCTAATCCAACTAGCTTATTTTGTATGTTTTCATGTCAACACATCTTGTTGTACTTCAAGGGCCATTTTGGAGCCCTAAACAATGTTTTTTTGGCTTGCCACAGTCAAATTGTAGACAAAGTTAGAGTTTTATGGCGTAATGTGTAATTCTCTAAAATACCTTTCCAACGGGCTATCACGTGCCTAAAACAGAGGTTGTATGCAAACGTTACAACCCCTAGAAGTTGAGGTACCAACTTACCCATAGGGGCCCACACAACTTTTGGCATTTCATATCCTAGGGTTATGTTTTTGGATGTCTAGGGTTTTAGAATTCATGAGTAATGTTAAAAATGCCTTTGGAGGCTCATTGTAATGATTCTGCTAAGACACATGCGTGTAGCAACCACATCTCTTCTCAAAGATAGCTACCTCCATTCGAGCAAGTGTTTTAGTTCTACAGTTTTGCAGTTTCAAACTATTTCATTCATTCAATAGAAGATATTGTTCACTGGATATCTGTGTTGTTCTTCATATCTTTGTATTTATTGTATTCAGTCTGTTAATGAGTTCGTTCCGCTCCTAAATCCAGATCACCCACATCTGAATCTTTAGATCACGTGCATGGGCCCATGTACCCTATGAAAAGAGGAAGGCATTAGATCCTTAGAGAACAACATGCATCTTCATTGAATATCCTAAAGGTATGAAGGGTTACAGGTTGATATATCCCTTAACAAACAAGCTCATCATTGAGTAGAGTGTCCAACTTGAGGAAAGTCCCATGCATGCATCTCAGGAGCCACATGCAAAGACTTATGTACCTTCCCTTATACTAGACATCTTAGATGATGCATCTTCCCATTTTGATTAGATTTCAGATCTGATTTTTGAATGAGATTCATAAGATGTGAGCATCTAGGTGATGATCCACATCACATGCTCAAATGGGCTCAGTCCACTCTACAAGCAATAGGTGACCTTGTGGAGGATCCAGGGGATCAGAGGAGGATGAGATCCCAGTTTAAGGAGGCACCTCAAGCACTTATAGATATAGAAACAGTGATGTCCATGCATTGCTACATGCTTCTAGCTTCATACCCTCAGACCTATGTAGAGGCTGAAGGGAATCCCTTATAGGAAGTAGCTATGATTGAGGAGTATAACTCCCTCATCGACAACCAAAATTGGGACTTGGTTCCACTTCCATCATATTAGAAGCTTGTTATATGTAAATGGGTCTACAAGACCAAGAACTAAGTAGATGGATAGGTTATTAGGTACAAGGAAAGATTGGTTTCCAAAGGATTTCAGGAATCCCACATGATCAATTATGATGAGACATTTGCTCCAGTAGTAAAGATGGACTCCACATGGTTGTCCCTCACCATTGTAGCAACCAGGGGATGGGAAGTTCACCAGATGGACGTGAAGAATGTCTTTCTTCATGGGGATCTCTCAGAAGAGATATCCATGGAGTAGCTTCATGGGTACATACATAACTCATCTCTAGTATGCCGATTGAAAAATCCATTCTATGGACTCAAGCAGGCACCTAGAGTATGGTACGGTAAGATGGATTATTATTTAATTGCTCATAATTTTGTTAGATGTAAATCAGATCCCAATGTTTGTATGTTGGCGACTTCTGACTCTTCGTTGATGTTATATCAAAATGTATATGACCTCTTGATCACAATTAGTTCAGCCTTAGCATTTGTTGTAGTCAAAGAAATTTTGCATGACAAGTTCTTTATGACCAACATGGGTCCACTTCCACTTCACTTTTTTCTTGGTCTTAAGATCAACCAAGATGCTTCAGGCATCAATTTTTCTTGGAATAAGTATGCCATGGATCTCTTGGTTAGATTCCACATGACCAACTGCAAGTTTGTAGACACAACCTCCTTGTCTGGGGTAAGGCTCAAGGATGGTGGGGATACACCATTAGTGGACAACACCAAGTACATACAACTAGTGGGGAGCCTTATTTACCTCACTCACTCCCATCCAGATATCTTGTATGAAGTGGGTATGGTTTCCTGGTACATGCAAAAGTTGCATGAGCTTCACTAGAAAGCTTCCAAGTGTATCCTTAGATATGTTTAGGGAACCACTAGTTATGAGATTCACTATGCAGTAAGTAGGTTACACATTGGATCTCATGGGATTCACATATTTATATTAGGCTGGTGATAACATATGATATCACATGTCCACCTTCAGGTATACTCTCAGTTTGGGATCCATCCCATCTATTGGTCGAGTAAAAAGAAATCAACAATTTCTTTATCATCAGTAGAGGTCGAGTATAGATGAGAAATCAATGTCACCATTCAACCACTTTGACAACAAAAATTCCTCACTGAGCTTGGTATCTAGTTCCATCATCTGACTATCATCTAGTGTGACAACCAAAGAACACTGAAGTTTTGCAAAGACCCAATGCAACAACAAAGGACAAAACACATTGAGATCCATATGCATTACATCAAAGAGTTGGTTCATGACGAGATCATCGAATTGCAGTATTTTCCTTCCTCTAAATAGACTACCGACATCTTCACCAAGAATTTCATTGAGCATAAATTCCACTTTCTGCGTGACCATATTAGAGTGAAGGACACATGTGCCTAGCAACTGCCTTTCTTTCTTTTTCAGCATTATACTTTGAGGGGGTTTTCCCTCTTTCCTCTTTTTTTCTTTAGTATTCATTGATTAATGGGTACCTAACATGGCTTCTTGTTGAGATCCATTCTTCATTTACTTCCCGGTAGTGTTCAAGGGGGGGTGTTGGAGATATTCCACACTCTCACCTGTGTAGTAGTTATTTTTCCTAAGTTTACTAGCCTAAGTTGAGGGTGCCATTCATAGATGAGAATATTTCCTCCTAGATGGGAATATTCCCTCCTAAAATAAAGGCGCCACTCCTCTTCAGTCACCATTTAGTTGTACGTCAGTTAGACTAGTGAAGTTGAGTCATGCATGACAGCCTCAATGTTATCACCAAGTGTTGCATGCTCACATTGTGATCATCACCAGTGAAGGCACACTTACCATGGGATCATCTCTGGGAAGGCGCTACCCATGTGCATGCATGGGATAATTCTCTCCACTTCACTTGTCTTCACTAGTTAACTAATGACCACATGGTCGGTTAACTAGGACTAGGTGGTAGTTCACTCTAATTTCTATCAGTGAGTATCTAGATCGCTCTAGATCACTACTATGGCACATTACTTCATCCATGTAGAGTATATCGTGTGTATTATTCCATTCTTACATTCAACTAATACAATTATTTATTCTCTCTCTCTTTGTTTCTTTTGCAATCTTTGTGTGAATTACTACTAGCTAGATTCACCAATATTTTGCAATCTATGTAGGTTTCACCAAACTTTACATGAAATACTGGAAAGAAGCAAAGGAAGCCATTCATTCCTTTTAGATCTTATAAGAAGCATAAGAATATTGTCTATTTTAAGAAAATAAAGGACAATAGAACTAGTTCTCACTACTTCATCTGCAAGAAGAAAGGCCATTGGGCTTCTAAGTGTCCTAAAAAAGGTAAATCTAACTTTTCCAAAGTGATTGCTTTAGTATTCTTTGCTATTCTTGATCCCACTGATTGGGATGTACTTACATCCTCTCCTTCCTCTTTTGACCAAGATAATTTTGTCTCTTTCACTTACTCTAGTGATTCATCCTCTTCCTCTACCCCTCAACTATCTTCCATTGATAGTGATGACTCTACATATGCATCTTTACTTTTCAATTTAAATTTCCTATCTGTAAAAATGCTCCTTTATGATATTTTTCTTTAAGAGACACTTTTATCCCAATTTCATGCTCTTTAGTTAGAAAAATCCATTGTCTCTCCCTACCACTTCTACCACCAATCCTATCTTGATTCCCATATCTCTTAGTTACAGTGCCAACTCACTAATATATGCATGCATAAAGTGGTGATCCAAACATTATCGACACCCTCTCCTTCCTCCAAAGCCTATAAGAAAAAGTCTCACATAAAAAAGGCCCCTATGGAGACTCTTCTTCACAAGATAGAAGTAGAAACAATCATAGGAGATTTAGAAAATATTTCATAACAACAAACTATCTGCTTCAATTGCATTATTATAGAAAATCATATAAGAAAATACGACCATCATAATGGAATTA